>PVKP010004148.1:38655-100859 GCA_004027715.1 Plecturocebus donacophilus | reverse complement strand
AGAAGTGGAGCTGAAGTCCTGTGTGAAGGGAGGGCCAGAGGGTGGGAAGGAGCCCCTATGACAGGCAGGGGCTTCAGAAGCCACAGAAAGACGGACCAGAAAAAGCAGCCCATTCAAATTTACATTCTAGATCATCACTCAAGGGGGGTGTAGGGGATGAACAGGGCAGACCACAGGGCTGCGATGCCACTCAGGGGCTGCTTCCACAGTACCATGGTTGGAATGAAAAGACAGTGATCCCGAGAATGCAGAGAAAGGAGAGGTTTTAGAGATTTACAGGGTCAATTCCATAAAACTCAACTTGATGTGAGCAACTCAGCTATGGGACCCCTTCCAGGTCTTGGCTCCAGGACCTAAGTGAATGGAGACGGCTTATGACAAGGACACCTTTGCATCACTGGTTTTCAATGAGATGTTTTGGAACCTCAGGTGCTTAAACCTCCCTGTCTCCGTAAAACAGGCATCATCGTCGTGCATGTGCCATGAGCTGTCCATTAGGATTGGGACAGCCGTCAGCAATGGCAGCTAAGATTCAACAGACCTGGACTACGTGCAAGGGATTGTTCTGAGTCCTTCCACAGCTAAGAACTCACTTAATCCTCACGACAACCTTGGGAGTTACACATTATTTTCTCATCTCACAGATGGCTAAACCGAGGCACAGAGAGATTAAAAAATTCTTTCAAAGTTACTCACAGTGAGTGGCAAAGCTAGGACTGAAACCCAGGAAGCCTAGAATCAGAGCCTGTGCATTTACAACAGAATTCTCTCTCCCCTTCACCCTCTTATTCACACACAGGCCCCAGTATAAGCCTGGTACCATCAAGACTTCAGAGTTTCCAGGCACTGGAGTGTGCTTGAGGGACGGAGAGGAGTATCAAATTGGAGGTGCCCGCAGGTCATGTAGTGTGGGGACACCAAGACAGCCGGTAAACACAGTGTCCCAGATGCTGAGGTCTGGACTGCAGCTGCTGGAAGTTGAAGCCCAGGAGGTGGACGAGGCCACACAGAAGCCTGGGAATGAGCAGGAAGAGGGCTGAGGAGGGCCCCTGAGAGAAAACTTAGGAGAATGGCAGAGAAAATGAACCCCAAGGAATGGGTTTAAAGAATTCACATACACGGGACTGGGTGTGGTGGCTCACGCCTGTAATCCCAGCACTTTGGGAGGCTGAGGTGAGTGGATCACCTGAGGTCAGGAGTTTGAGACAATCCTGGCCAACATGGTGAAACCCCATTGCTACTAAAAATACAAAAATCAGCCACGCGTGGTGGCGCATACCTGTAATCCCAGCTACTCAGGAGGCTGAGACAGAAGAATCACTTCAACCCAGGAGGTGGAGGTTGCAGTGAGCCGAGGTTGTGCCATTGCACTCCAGCCTGGGGTACAAGCATGAGACTTCATCTCAAAAAACAAAAAACCCCCCACACACATCCAGAACAGGGTGCCACCCCGTTCCAAACACCTCTTGTGCCTCGTCCTGCTGAATAGGGCCAGACCAGAGGCGCCGTGTGCCCCTCCGGAGAGCAGAAGTGAAGGAGACAAGGCCCTGACTGCCACAGGCAGAGGGGAAGAAGTGAGGGGAGAGGGGAGAGCTACAGAGGCTTTGTTGTTAAGTTAGGAGAACACATGTTGATATGGAAGGAAATGAGAGGGAGACAGAAAGAGGTGGAGACACCCGGGAAGGGGTAGGCAGGGGTGGGGAGCTCCTGAGCAGGGGTAAAGGTGATGAGTAGGGGACAGCTCCTCCTGCCTGGCCTCGCACAGGGAAGGTGCTCCGTTTGCTGGTGACAGGGGTGAGACAATGAAAAAGGGGAGTGAGCAACCGTGCAACTGTTTGCAGGGCAGGGGTTGAGAGATTTCCCGTCTCTGGCTTCTCTCTCATTGGAAACGGAGGCAAGAGGTCACCGGAGGAAGGGGACCATGAAGCAGGAGCAGGTGGAGGAGACGGAGTCCGCGGCAGGCATCGCTGTGAGTGGTGGGCGTGCCTAGGGAACCCGAGGTCCTGCAGGGCACAGGGAGGCCATAGTGGCCACAGACCCTGCTCCAGAGGCAGCTCCAGGAGTTGCCACCCTCACCTGTTCAGGACTTCATAGACTTCGGAAAGACTCGACACCCTTGGGAAATTGATCTCCTAAAATTATGGAAAACAAACCAGAAAAAAGCATTTGAGCTTTTGTTTATTTTCAGTTTTAGGCAGTAGCAAATAGTCATTAAAACAACCTGAAAAGTGCTAACTCCTACAACCTCCTCTTTCTCTTATCCTTCTTCCTTAGTTAGGATGTCAGGGTACCCAGTATCCCTGGGTTTCCTACAAGGGCTCCCAAAAACCCAGACTAGAAAAAAACTCTACACACACCATCTCCCTTAGATGTATTTAAGACATCATCTATAAACACAGGCAAGGACATACATGTAGAATACAGGCATTTTAAGGCCTAAAGGGCCTTGGGGTAATACCTAGTTACTAGACCCTAAGAGTTCATAGTAGCTGGAAATACCCAAAGTACAAATAATAACAGCCTCTGGGCAGAGACAGACCACACCCCACCTCCCATCTGTGTGGCCTCCTCCCAGGATGATTCACTCTAAGGGATCACCCTAAGGCTTCACAACATTGATCTGATGCCCTTTTCTCTGTTCTTCAGTTTGTTTTTTTACTTGAGACAGGGTCTTGCTCTGTTGCCCAGGCTGGAGTGCAGTGGTGCGATCTTGGCTTATTGCAACCTCCGCCTCCTGGGCTTAAGTGATCCTTCCACCTCAGCCTGCCAGGTAGCTGGGACTACAGGTGCGCACCAACATACCCAGCTAATTTTTGTATTTTTTTGTAGAGATGGAGTCTCACCCGCATTGTTCAGGCTGGTCTCGAACTCCTGGGCTCAAATCATTCACCCACCTCAGCCTCCCAAAATGCTGGAATGACAGGTGTGAGTCACTGCGCCTGGCTATTCTAATTTCTAAGCAGCATTTAAACCAGATAGGTCTCTCTCCTCTACGTATAGTACATGGCCCTGACTTCACAACAGAATCATCTGGGGAGCTTTAGAAATATCACCTGGCTCTACAGCCATACCACCCTGAACGTGCCCGAAAAAAAAAAGATAAAGAAAAAAGGAAAAAAAAAAAAAAAGAAATGCCACTCTAGATCAGACAAGAAGCTGCCAGTGTGGTCTGGCTATCAGCATTTTCAACTTCCCATGTAATTCTAACGTGCTGTCAGGGCTGAGAACCCATGACTGTAGGGCTCAAGAAGAGGTTTTTTCTCAAGATTTTTCAGGAGAGAACCCCCTCCACCCTGGTGCTCTGTACACATGTTGCATATATTCTCAAGGCATGCATCAAGTCCTAAAATAAGTTATTCTGTCGTCTGACCTAAATAAGCACAAAGGGCCAGCATGGTGGCTCACACCTATAATCCCAGCACTTTGGGAGACCAAGGCGGGTGGATCACGAGGTCAGGAGTTCGAGACCAGCCTGGCCAGTACGGTGAAACTTTGTCTCTACTAAAAATACAAAAATTAGCCAGGCATAGTGGTGTGTGTCTGTAGTCCCAGCTACTCAGGAGGCTGAGGCAGAAGAATCACTTGAACCCAGGAGGTGGAGGTTACAGTGAGCCGAGATCGTGCCACGGCACTCCAGCCTGGGTGACAGAGACAGACTCCATCTCAGATCAATCGGTAAGAACAAAAACTCTATACAAATAAGTCAAAACGTGGGAACCTGAAAGGGAATAAAAGTCATTTATAAGCTAATATGATGACTCACAGGTGCCAGCATACAAAAGGAAGCACACTGGTTTTAAGAGAGAAAAGCATTCGAAGAACAACTTTAAAAAACACAAGAGAAAGCTAAGCATTACTGGTGCAAAGCAGTCCTGAACCCAAAGCAGTTCTCCTCATTACCTTCCAGATATCCTTTGTTACATTCTTGGTATCAATGAGAACAGGAAACAGGCTGTGGATATTCTGCTTAAATTGATCGTAGCTTTCTGAGGGGAAAAACCCAGGTAGTCAAGAGTGAATTTGTTTGTTGGTAAAAACAGGAAGGAACATTCTTGAACCTAGCTTGCCACCAGCACTGATTAATAACGCAAACTGAAAAAAAAACAGGAAGTGAAAGCATCCTTCATCCTAGCCACTAAGGAGTTCTAAACTCAGTTCAACCTGCCATCACCACTTTTAATAGTAAGGGCCAAATGATTTTGTTAAATTTAGGATGCGTTCTTTTGCCAACTTTAGTTAATGTAGTTTGTGAAGTTCTAGTCGATGGGATAAGACTTTTAAAAATAGTGTATTATTGAAAAGGCAGACATAAAGTCATTTGTAAATAACTGCTCAGAGAAAAATCCAAGAAAAAAAATCAACTAAAAATTGTAATTAGCAAAGTGTCCTGATAAAAGAAATTTACATAAGAATGAACTCAGTTGGTAGTTATCAAAGTTATACCTGCATATACTTTAAAGAGGTTTACTGCAAAACACACACTAAAAACAAAAACAAAACCCTGTGATCCTCTTCCTGCTACGATTCCATTTCCTACTCCCCAAAGGCAACCATTTGCAATTCTTTTCCTTTTGGTATTTGTTCCCATCTCTCTAGCACACCCAGGCTGCAGTGTTAGACACCGCACTCCTGTCCCCCTGCCAGCTGAGAGGATGACCCCTCATTCCACCTCCACACACATGCCCAGCTCTATTGCTACACGCAAGCCATTCACAGAAGGGTCCGTGGTGGCTATGATGACTTTTCCTTTCTTGCGCAGCTTTTGTTCTCCCAGCGATTATTTTATTGTACTCAGTTTTTTGGTGAATGCATATTATTAATTTTACCCCTGATTCTCCTCCAACTCTCTCAATATGCTCAAACTCAGGTGTCTTATCATTTCTTGGGGAAATCTCTCCTAAAACTTTCTTACCCCTTTTAATCTAGTGTTCTTTGTACATTAATTCATTTAATCTCAAAACAACTCTGATATTGGCACTATTATCCCAATCTTAAAATTAAGGTAATGTCAGCTTACTGGAGACTACACACATAGTGAGTGTGAGACAGGTGAAATCACCGAGGCTCGAGTCCCGACCTTTACCCGCTAGGCTGCACTGCTGCATGTCCAGTAATGGAATCAACCAAGAAAAAGCAGGGGACAGCCGGAAGGCAGTATCACATGATATTAAAGCGGCATTTATTGTTTTTTAATAACACAAAATAATGCTTTGGGTAAGTGAAAAAAGCCAAACGAAAATCAAATATGTAGTATAATCAAATACGTAAAAACTTAGGATTATAGCTGATCAAAGGTGACTTCTGACTTGAGACATTTCTGATTTTGCCAAGTTTTATGCAGTAACTCTGAACAGCTTCAGTAATGGGGAGGGGATAGCAATTCAAATTTAAACTACTGTCCCCTTGACAAAGTCTCCAGGTTTTCCACTCTGGGGAGACAGTAAAGATGAGAGTACAGGCCTCTGCCCGAACTCTCCAGAAACCCGCAGATGCTGGAGAGGAATGTGCATGTTAGGGCATATGATTCTGGACGAATCTCTCTGTAGATGGAAAACCAGGATGAAGGAAGGGGAATGACAGCTGTGTCCCTACCTGGCAGGGGTCTGAAGAACTTCTCATGCAGGTACAACAGGTCCATCATCATATTATGTCCCACTAACGGCTACTTGGAGTAAATCAACAGGGGACAGAAAATAAAAAATGTCATACAGACACTACAGACTACTTGCTAAAGATGTAGCTTTAGGACCCACTGCAATTCTGATCACCTGACAATTCCATCCTAACCCCGCTTTGCCTCCATGAAAGGTAGTTCAACCGCTTAAATGCCAACAAAAAGAAAAAATAAAACAATTCGCAAGTAGGAGGCACGTAAGGCAGGGTCGGTGCTGGAAATCTACACCGTGAAGCAGCCTCCCGCAGTTTCCTCAGGTAGCTTTAGGTCAATTAGAATTGAAATTCCTGTGTTACAAAAGGGGCAAAGAAGTCATACTGTTTCTTATGGATAATCTTGCTCCAAATTAACCTATCATGATTTGGTGAAAGCAAGGTTAGATCCAGGAAGCTAGTTATAAATGAGAGGGCCAGGCACAGTGGCTGATGCCTGTAATCCCACCATTTTAGAAGGCCAAGGCAGACAGATTACTTGATCCCAGGAGTTCGAGACCACCCTGGGCAACACTGTGAGATCTTGTCTCTACAAAAAAACAAAACAAAACAAAAATTAGGTATAGTGGCAGTGGCATGCGCCTGTAGTCCCAGCTACTCGGGAAGCTGAGGTGTGAGGGTCACTTGAGCCTAGGAGGTCAAGGCTGCAGTGAGCCGTGTTCATGCCACTGCACTCCTGCCTGGGTGACAAAGTGAGACCTTATTTGAAAGTAGAACATGAAAAAAATAATGAGAAGGAATCACTTATCTTAAGGAATCTGATTTTATTACTGAAGGAGCCTTTAGTATCTATGACTAGAAATACAAGACTTGCCGTTAGGCCAAGAAGACAGATTTTTTTTCCTACCTTCTGGGCTTTCACCAGCATATGGAAAAAGACAGAAAAACCCTTTGCAGAGAGAAGAATATTTTCCTTCCAACAGCTCTCTCGGTCACAAGAGGTGCTCTGAAGGTACCAACGATGTTGTTTACTCACTTTCTTCACTACCACCTGAAAAGCAAGGACAAATTCCCTGAATCCTGGGTCACTGGGGATGGAGCCCAAAGAAATGGTTCTACATCTAAAACAAAAGGAAAGGGGGAAAAACTACAAGAGTTCAAGAGAAAAGCTTTTCAGAAGCCAGATTTGGCCAAATGAGAGAGAACCGATACAGCTACGGATGCCCCTTCTCAGGGGAGAACTCACCCCGTCCTCTTTCAGCACCGTCCAGATGTTGTGGAGGGCCTGCCGTAGCACCAGCTGGACCTCGAAGGCCTGGAAGCCTGCAGCAGGGAAACACAGGGGCACACAGTAGCTGGAACCACGTGGCAAGTTCCCCTCGAGAGAAGCCTGGAGGAGCGGAAGCTGAGAGATGGAGAGGTCAGGTAGAATGGCAGATTGAAGGGTGCCCAAGCCCATGAGCCATGCAGCACGGCCTGGCCTGTCTTGATGCGATCTAGGGCAGCATTCTAAGAGTTTCTGATCTTAGGGCCACTCCTGAGTTGGGGATGCCATAGAGTTTGTGTTGATGTGAGTTGCAGCTACTGATATTAACCATGTTAGAAATTAAAACTCAACATTTTAAAAATGTTTTTCAAATAACAAAAACTCATTATATATGAACAATAGTAACATTTATAAAACATTTAACTATTTTCCAAAACAAAAATTTGAGCAAGAGGAGTGACACTGTTTTACATTTCTGCAAATCTCTAACATTTGGCTGGAACGTTCTATCAGTATCTGCATTCAATCTGTTGTGATCCTTGAAACATAAGAAAATTCAGCCTCAAGGTCGGGTGCGGCAGCTCATACCTGTAATCCCAGCACTTTGGGAGGCTGAGGAGGGCCGGAAGTCAGGAGTTCAAGAGCAACCTGAGCAACATGGTGAAACCCTGACTCTACCAAAAACACAGAAATTAGCCAGGCATGGCGGAGGAGTGAGGGACTGTAATCCCAGCTACTTGGGAGGCCAAGGCAGGAGAATTGCTTGAACCTGGGAGGTGGAGGTTGCAGTGAGCTGAGATCCAGCCTGGGCAATAAAGACTCGATCTCAAAAAAAGAAAATCCAGCCTCAAACAGATATGTAGGTGGAAAAGGGAACAGAATTACTAGCCTTATCTAATGACTCTGAATGTTCTTTAGAATTGCACCAAATTCAACAAGTGGTAGTTTCTTAAAGATTAGTTGCAATGCGGAATCTGAAACCATCATTAATGACTTTTCTCTTATGCTACATTACAGTCCACTGGCCTATCTCATACCTTGAATAAATCCCTTATCTGTAAGATAAGATAGTGCACAATAATAATATCGTGCTAGTAACTTGGAAAACACTGGTTGGCAGGGTTATGCAGGTCTCCCAAATGTTCACACATTTTCTTACATAATATCAACAGAAGACAGTGGAAAATAGGATCACTGATCTCATCAGAAAGGTCATGGTACTGGGAAGCTGCCAAGCTTATGGTGGCACATGCGAGTTCTTCAAAATTCCAGTTTTTGATTGAAAGCTATAATTTTATCACTAGGAAATACTGTAAGTTATCTTATCTTCCTTGAAGTGACAAGTTTTTTTTTTTTTTTTTTTTTTTGGAACAGTATCTTGGTGTGTCACCCAGGCTAGAGAGCAGGGGCGCCATCTTGGCTCACTGCAACCTCTGCCTCCCAGGTTCAAATGATTCTCCTGCCTTAGCCTCCAGAGTAGCTGGGATTACAGGCGCCCGACACCATGCCTGGCTAATTTTTGCATTTTTAGTGAAGATGGGATTCTTACCACGTTGGCCAGGCTGGTCTCAAACTCCTGATCTCAAGTGATTGCCTGCCTTGGCCTCCCAAAATGCTGGGATTACAAATATGAGTCACCGTGCCTGGCCAACAGGATTTTTTTTTTAATTGAGAAAATGGTTGTGAAACCTTCAAGTCTAAGTAACCAATCAGTTCTTTCCAGTAAAAATGACATTTCATGTGGCTGGGTACAGTGTCTCATGTCTGTAATCCCAGCACTTTGGGAGACCAAGGCAGGAGGATAACCTGAGGACAGGAGTTTGAGACCAACCTGGCCAACATGGTGAAACCCCATCTCTACTAAAAATGCAAAAATTAGCTGGGCGTGGTGGCGGGTGCCTGTAATCCCAGCTACTCAGGAGGCTGAGGCAGGAGAATCACCTGAACCCCGGAGGCAGTAGTTGCAGTGAACCGAAATCATGCCACTGCACTCCAGCCTGAGAAACAAAAGTGAAATTCCAGCTAAAAAAATATAAAAATAACGTTTCATGAAAACAAAAAAAAAGCAGCTAATTCATCTCTCAACTCAAAAAAGCTACATATTCACTTTTCCTTGACACAACTGCTATATTTTGGCACACAGCCAAGCAATGTTTTATGCATACTTATTATATATTGACATATAATATTTTTAAAAGTGAGTAATCAAAAGATTGAGATTTAATGCAACCAAGAATATTACTTTTTCACCAAGGGGGCTGCTAGTAGGATTAGCTTTTCTGTTTTTAACTGAGACTAAGTGGTTCCGAAGAACATGGTCTGATGCTCCTGCCTCCATTTGTGCTGAGGTATGAGCAGGTCTGTCTGACATTGCTTGGACACCAATGCCAATGGCACAATAACAGCAGCAAGTGAACGCAGAGGGATACGTGGAAAATCATTGTGATCTCACAGACGCATCAGAAAGGGTCCCAGACACTCTAGGGTCCACACCAGCCTCCGACTGCTGCTGAGCTACAATGCGCTGACTGTGGCTTCACACCACACAGCAGGGGAAAAACTCAGATTCACAAAAGTCAAAGTGAGAACAAAGGGCACCCAGGACTGAGATAAAAGGGATGGCTCATGAATGGAACTTGACTTTCTCAGCCTTGAAACTCAAAGTATGTTGAAAAGCCTTCAACGTCTGAATGCAGGTCAAAGCTTTATCTAACCACAAAGACTATAAATCCCCTGAGCAAATGCTGGCATCAGACGCAGTCATGATGCATTTGGAACCAGGATCCCAAGAGAGGGTGTGTGTTTCCTCCAACTTCCAGCAGATAACAGTGACCTGTCCCAATGCTCCTGCGTTGGGAGAAACAGCCCCTGCCTACCAGCAATCCCAGGAAGAGTCATCCAGTCGCCTTCCTTGGCCAGGTCTAGCCATCGCGTCACTTCATCAATCACCACCTTGATTTGGTCTTTATTCAGAGAGCTGACAATGGGCGTACAAAAGTGAAAATGTCAGAGAAAAACACACCAGAACTGCAAGACTAAGTTAACACGAGAGCAGTTTCTCAGCCCTCTGGTTTTCATACTGCAACGTATAAAGAAAATGGACCAAAAGAAGACCCTTTCTTCTCTGAGGCTCTTATGCAGTAGGAAGCCAAACAGTAGGAAGAATAGCCCACAACCTTCCACAGGTTCCAGGGATATATTCCACCCCCTCCTGCTTCGCTAGGATGTATGGAGGAAAAGCTATTGGTAACTAGCCAATGCCAAGCACTGCTATCAGGACCGTCTTCTTTATTCAGCTTTCGGGGTGATAAAGTCCTATCTGGAAAAATAAGGAAAAGACAAGGACTTTGGTAAACACATTGTCTCTTGCGTCAGAAACAGAAGAACATAATATCATTGTGAGATAAGGAATGGCCTTTCTCCAACTCTTGAAAATAAAAGAAGGTTAAAAATTCAACTTGTTTTTTCCTTACAAAACTCTACATTTTTATATGAAAACCAGCAAGAAAAATACAAAGAGACAAAAATTCCTCCAACATGACAGAATTATCTGGAAGAGATCATCATATTTCAGATGTTCATGTAACCTCCTCCTTCCTGATAAAGGCAAAGAGCTTCCATGATTTGTTCAAACCCACACTGAGCTGACAGCAAGGAGCTCCAGGTGAGGGTGCCAGCCCCAAAGCCCCACGCCCGTCTCCCCACAGTACTGTTGCTCTCACTGTGGTCACTCCTGACCCCAGCTCTACAGGAATATGAGGTTTTGGAGACTCGGGCTGGCAAACTAAAAATGCAGAAGTCCCACCCATAGAGGGTAGGGTTAGTCACGGCGGGGCAGACACAGCCTAACCAAGGCACACATCTGATGTCAGTGCCCAGGATGACTGCCCACAGTCAAGGTTGCCCTTGAGATACGCTTGAAAAATCCCTCAGAAGATCAGTTAGAAGATCAACATAACATCTCACAGCAAGTCCAACAGAGCCGTTTCTTCCCTGCTAGCACTGGAATGGAATTCTTGTTTGAGTTCCAAATTAGGTGTTTCTTTTTCTTTCTTTTTAAACACTGAAACTCACACTTGATGCAGTGAGAGGTTCATGAGGGAGTGGAACACGATGGAGACAGGTGAAAGCCATTCTCAGCTCAGGCAGAGGCAGCTGAGGCCATCCTCGCCATGCATGGATGGAGGTCACCACACTGCTGGAAACAGCACACCCGCCCACAGGAAATGCAGACAACAGCAACAAGGAAACCAAAAGGCACCTGGAGAAACAGGCCGTACCTGCGAACTCGCCAGTTCCCACTCAGGATATCATGTCTAATTTTCTTCTCCTGTTCTTCATTCATATATGGGATTCCGTTTTTGAGAAACTTAAAACAGAAACAGAACAAGAAACACAATAAGGAGACAAGTCAGCGGTATCCTCTGTGCCTGATCCCATGAGGACAGGTGGAAAGGGGAAAGGAAAAAGCAGGCTGTAAAGGCCAGTTAGTCTAGATCACTTTTAAGACATTCCCAGGCCAGGTGGGTAGCTCACGCCTGTAACCCCAGTACTTTGGGAGGCTGAGGCAGGTGGATTGCTTGAGGTCAGGAGTTCAAGACCAGCCTGACCAACATGGTGTAATCCCATCTCTACTAAAAATACAAAATGAATTAGCCGGGCATGGTGGTGGGTGCCTGTAATCCCAGATACTTGGGTTGCTGAAGCAGAAGAATCACTTGAATCCAGGAGGTGGAGGCTGCAGTGAACCGAAATCACACACTCCAGCCTGGGTGACAGAGCAAGTCTCCATCTCAAAAACAAACAAACAAGCAAACAAAAGGAATTCCTGTTCCCTCTTCCAATGCCATACCTTGTTATAGTTGAAGCCATACTGATTCAAAAACTGAACACTGGAAGCCTGGAAAGAGAATTCTGAGTCCAAAATCCCAAACGTTGTAGGGAAGAGAAAGAAGTTACAGGAATGGGCTACATACCTATAATAAAAGAAACATACAGAGAAAAAGCCACAACCATTAAAAAAACTGGCTCCCAGGGCAGGCTTTGGGGGGCGGGGGTGCTCTTTCTTTTAGGTAAGAAGAATCTGAGTGTGCCTGAGAGTCTGGTGTGTTTCAGGAGCTATGATTGGCACTGGCCTGGGGGGGGCGGTCAGCTAAAGGAAAAAGGCAGAGATCCTGCCCTCAGGGCCAGGGTCTACCACAGAGACAGCCCTCCACAGGCCCCCCAGGGATGCCAGATCAGCATGCAGGCTGGCACCCTCAGCTGCTCATGGGGGGGTGGGGAGGCATCCTGATAGTTGGGACATCCTTTCTGCCTATCGCATCAGGTAGTTTAAACATCACTTTCATATCACGCTGTGTCAGGTGTTTTTATTAATATAGGTGCACACAGCAGACGATGGAAATGGGGAAAGGAACACCTAAGGTACAGAGCAAAACTGGTGGAAAAGGCCCCACGGGAAAGGTACTGCTTCCAGAGAGACATCAAAGACAAGCTGGAATCCGCAGAGGGCAGAGCGAGCAGAGGAAACGACAAGGAGAAAGAATATGGAATCCAGGGCCAAAGTGGTTGGGGCACCTGAGGCAGAATCTGAAGGGGGCAGCTGTGGAACATGGGTGGGCAAGCAACATCCTTTGCAGAAGCTCTTGATACATACTTGTTTGCTTCTCCTTCAACAGCGGAGAACATAGACAATCCTGGAAGAATGACCATAGAGGGAATGAATGCCAAAGAAAAGCAACCTCAATTTCACTACACAGACAAAACAAGTCAAACAGTACTTTGTGCCCAGATACGTGAGCTGTCCAACAGGATAACATCTTTAATGACCAACAAAAAAGAACAGACTGGAAGCATGAGAAATGTCAAATTGTAATTCACACTGAATTTGCTAAAATGTAATTGTGGCCTGTTCTTCAAATATAGAAGTAAATATTAAAGGGACATTCTCATAGTTTTAAAACTAACCAGAGAAAATATCAAAAACCATTAAGATCGATATATTTAGCTCATTTAAAATGTCTATTACTCCCCCCTCAAAGAAAATCATACACAAAGTAAAAAAGAGACTTCAGGCTGGTGCGATGGCTCACGCCAGTAATCCCGGCACTGTAGGAGACCTAGGCAGATGGATCACCTGAGGAGTTCAAGACCAGCCTGACCAACATGGTGAAATCCTATCTCTACTAAAAATACAAAAATTAGCTAGGGTGGTGGTGCATGCCTGTAGTTCCAGCTACTCAGGAGGTGGAGGCAGGAGAACCACTTGAGCCCAGGAGGCAGGGGTGTTGCAGTGAGCCGAGATCACACCACTGCACTCCAGCCTGGGACACAGAGCAGGACTCTGTCTCAAAAAACCACCCCTCCCCCCCGAAAAAACAAAACAAAACAAAAAACAAGGGACTTCAAATTGGGGTATAACAATGGAAACGTAACTATAACTGTTTCCCATACTTCTCAAAGAGGTCTTATAATTAAAAATAAACGAACAAAAAAACAATCATAACAGAAAAGTAGCAAAGGATCAGGCTAGAGAAGAAAACACACACGTTCAGCATGATTCATAGTAAAAGGGTGGGACATGGCAGCGGGATCTCAGCCTCTACTTGAGAGGCTGAGACTGGAGGATCTCCAGAGCCCAAAAGTTTGGGCCCAGCCTGGGCAACATAGCAAAACCCCATCTAGGGGGTGGGGGAGGCGCTGACAAACCCGGAAAAGTCAAATCTGGTCCAGGGTTTGTTTCTGTAAACATAACATTTTACTGGAATGGAGCCATGCTCATTTGCTCATGTATTATTTACAGCTAATTTCACATTACAAAAGCAGGATTGAGTAGCTATAAAAGAAACTGCATTATGCAACAGTTAAAATGAACAGATCTGTTTTGACCAGCCTGGATAACACGGTAAAACCCCGTCACTACTAAAAATACAAAACTTAACCAGGCCTGGTGGCGAACGCCTGTAATCCCAGCTGCTTGGGAGGCTAAGACAGGAAAATCGCCTGAACTGGGGAGGAGGTGGTTGCAGTGAGCCAAGATGGCACCACAGCTCTCAAGCCTGGGCAACAGACCGAGACTCCATCTCAAAAAATAAAATCAACAAACAGATCTGTATGAGCTGATAAAGATCTCCAAACCCCATCAAGGAAAAAAAAAAGTTTCTGAAGCTGAGATGACCTTAAACAAATTTGTGTATCTTTAAAAAAAAAAAAAAAAAAAAATCATCACAGGCCAGGTGTGGTAGCTCATGCTTGTAATTCCACCACTTTGAGAGGCAGAGGCAGGATTGCTTCAGCTCAGAAAGTCAAGACCAGCCTGGGCAACATGATGAAAACCCATCTAAACAAAAAATTTAAAAATTAGCTAGGTGTGGTGGTGAGCCTGCAATCCTTGTTTACGCAGGAGGTCAACGTGCTAGGATCACTTGAGCCCAGGAGGTCTAGGCTGCAGTGAGCTGAGATCACGCTACTGCACTTCAGTCTTGGCGACAGAGCAAGACCCTGTCTCAAAAAATAAAATCAAAATCATACACACACATTTTTACTTGAGAGAGTAACTGACTGTTCCTTAACACTGCCTTATTTAAGCATGGAAACAATGCTGCTACATTTTGTTTGCTCCAAAGTGTTGATTCCTTATGTATAAAATGGCCCAAAACAAGCATACAAAACGATACTCAATATCCTTGAAAAACCTCAGAGCCGTTTTTACAGTAGAAAACACAAAGACAATAAAAACGCCTTTTTGAAAAACTCAAACATCTAGATACTAAACTCACCAATCTGACAGACTGTAAATTGCTGAACACTCTGGCGGGTCTTTAGATACCACTCCGACGGCAAATCAAAAAGACTGTGAACAAACAGGCATCTCATTCCACGGGCAGTGACATACCAGCCCCGCACTATGGCCTCCGCGGTTATCACCACTCTCAACCGGGGAGCATTTTTTCCCTTTTTATAACAACTAGGGAACACCACCAGCATGTTGTGGCCAAAAGCCAGGTCCCCCAACACGTGGGAGCAAGCCACACAAAACGTCCTGCCCCCCAAATGCCAACAGGCCGCTAACCAAAACAATGCTGGCCTGGCCAGGATCTCGTACAGAAGGGACACAGCTTTAGTTTTACCTGATCTGTTGGGTCCCAGACAGGTTAGAACGAAGGCCCGTGAATTCTATGTCCAGACCTGCCGGAAGGCAAAAAATACCAGTCCTTGGGTGCAGACCACCGCTAGCACTCTTCACACTGCAGATCTGTAGGCAGCCAACGCACCCGGGCTCACCTCCGTGCTCAAGAAGCCAGGTGAGGAGGAACCGAAGCAAGGAGCAGTCAGCCGCCGCCGCCGCTCCCTCCTCTCCCCCCACCCCGGGGTTGCACCTGAGCGCACCGGGCTCTGACCAACAAGGCACTAGGGGCTCGGCGTGTACTTGCTGCTCAACGTCCCACCGCCCCTGGGGCCGGAGAAGTAAGCCCCTCGTCCTTCCCGAGACCCTCTCTGAACCCTTGCGGCCTGGTAACCGTCCGCCACCCACTCCTCAAGCTCGCCCGAGGCAAGGGGCTCTGTCCCGCACAGCCGGGAATCCCAGGTGCCTCACCCACGAAGTCCGATTCCTGGACAAGCTCTTGCAGCAGAGGGAGGCTCTCCTCGAACTCCTTGGCGCCCACGTCCATGGCCGCGCAGCCGCACCGAGGCGCCCAACGCTGTCACGTGCTACCCACACGCTTCCGCTGCACTGCCTGGTCTTAAAGGGCGCACGCGTAGAAAATAGGCAGCCGTCCACGCCCCACTTGCCGGGTTCCTCCGTGTGCGGCTAGCATCTCCCACACCTGCCTGCGAGTTTTTTGATTGTATAGTTTGCTACTGAAGGTTGCTTGCAATCAAAAACTGGTTACCTGGCTCCTTAGCAATTTCTTTGCAGCCCTTAACGTGAGAATGTCATTTACATAGACGAATGTTTAAGAGCTGTAGCGGGAGGAAAAGACAGAGTCCCCAGGAAAAGGGTGAAAGCAGAAAAGCGGCGCAGGAACAACCCCGCCGGAACTGCAACAAGCAGATCCTTCGCTTTGGCTCATGGTCTTCTAAATCACCTCTTCCCAACTTCTCCATCACTGCCAATATTGGTCTGTCCTCATGCCCTCTCCCACGGCCCTGGACATCTTTTTTCTCATTTTGCTGTCCACCTTACCACTGTCTTGACACCTGCAAACTTCGCAAAGCTTCAAGAACTGCCCATTACATGGAAGGAATCCTTGGTCCCCGCGGATTACCTTGTGCACTCACTCTTTGCCCAAATCCCTACCTACAGCATCACTTACAGGTGAGCTCAATGTTTACTTTTGTTACTGTTTCCAGTGTCACTAGTCAATGGTCTTCCTTAGTGTCCTCCCTTGAATCCTAGGCTTCTATTTGAACAGTTTTGGAACTATGGTTCTCAAAGTGAGGTGCTCCAATCAATCTTAAGGTTAGGGGAGAAAATATTACATTTTTTTAAATTTTTTACCTTTTTTGAGACAGAGTCTCGCTCTGTCACCCAGGCTGGAGTGCAGTGGTGCCATCTTGGATCACAGCAACCTCCACTTCCTGAGTTCAAGCGATTCTCCTGCCTTAGCCTTCGGAGCAGCTGGGATAACAGGCACGTACCACCACACCCGACTCATTTTTGTTTTTAGTAGACAGGGTTTCACCATGTTGGCCAGGCTGGCTCCTGCCTCTGCCTCCCAAAGTGCTGGGATTACAGGTGTGAGGCACTGCATCCAGTCTTCAATTATACTTTTAAATGCCTCCCCTGGGACATTAATTAAGCAGAAGGGGACTATTAAGCCATTCAATTCTGAAGGCCTCTCAACCAATCACACTTTTAAAAAATGGTGCATACAGATCTGCAGTCTATTTAAAATAACACACTTAATACTCAAATTGGGAGAAGTAACATTTCACTTCTAAACAAATATATAATTGGGGTACACATTTAAAAACTTAGAAAACAATGCTCTAGAAGCTACCTTAACTGCCTACAGGTTTTTTCTCACATTTATCAAATAGCCAAAAATTAACACCTTAATCAGCTCCTTTCAGACAACTGCCATAATTCCCATCTACCCAAGCTCAAATTTTAGATTAACTTGCATGCATTTCAAGCTTCATCTCCTACCTAGTAAAATGTTTGCTTCATGACAAATTGAGCACCCATTAACTCCATCCATTTCCACCTCTGCTTTCAGCTCCTCATGGCACCTCCTTCCTCTTTCAAATTTGTTTCTCTTACCGTTGAGAACCAAGAGTCCAAGTGAGGTTGACATTTGGTCCTTTGATCTTCACATACTGACTGTTCTATAATAAACTTAAGACTGATATTGACATTTCCTATTTTAGAAAACACCCCACACGCTGAGCAGCAAACAACTATCATTCACTGAGATCACTCGTCATGAGCCAGACGTGGTAATAAGGGGTTCACATAAATCTCATATGTGCTCCACTGCCACAGTGAGCTCAAAGACAGAAAATATCATATAACCTGAAAATAAGAGTTCATAATATGCCTTTATTTTGTAATTTATAAACAACTTCTGACTTGTCCTTTGAAAGTTAGTTATAATTGATGACTGCTTTGCTTAGATCTGTTTCAAGTCCAAGAGAGGGGCAAATGGTAGTTCTTGATTTAAAAAACAGAAAGGGGAGGAGGATGATCTTAACTACAAATAATATTCCACTGTGACATTACTGCTGTAAAACTTCCATGCTGGTTTCAGATGTTCTCTTTTGATGGCTGTAGTAGCTGATGGTTTTATATGTTCAAAACAATTAATGCTTCCATTTATTCATAGATTCTCCGAGGTTCCTGTAGAACCACACCACCTTCTGTCATGGCACTTTGTAGTCGTTTTATCTGGGTTTGAAGATCAGTTAAAAAAAGGAAAAGATTAGGTCTGCACCACAAGTAGGCTGAACATACTTTCACTTTCCAAAAGACAAATAAATTGATTTGTTCTTGCTACCTTCCAAGCCTACAATGGTTTCTCAGAAAGTGATCTTAATAATAACATAGGTAAGGACAAAGGAAACATAGGGATGTCAGGGTTCAGCAGCATTTCAAAACATTAAACAGACAAGATGTCAGCATATGAACAGGAAACACAGTAGCTGACATCATGGGCTACAGAATCAGTCACCCTGGGTTTGAAATCCACCATACACTGTCTCAGGGCAAGTAAGCCTCAGTTCATTCTGTACAGATTGGGAATACCAGTCCCTACCCTATGGACTGATGTGAGGATTAAATGAACACCGTTGAGGTACTCACCAAAGGGTCTGACACATGGAAAAGTACTTGGTAAATAAAAACTGTTATTATTATGTAAGTTACCTAATGACAAGAATTAACATAATACCTTTTAAATAAGTACATGAAAACAAAAATACCGAGTCTGAGGCTGCCTCCCATGGCGTTGGTTGGTAGACCATGAAGTTGATTCCTGCCTCTAAGCATCTCTGTGCCAGCACTCGGCCTACGCTCTCACAAGCCACCACATTTCTGGTACTATAAAGGTGCTTTTTAATAGCCCATTCTCGAGTGGATGCTGAAACCACAACCTTGCCATTTTGATGTTCCACAAATGCTTCTACATGATGCTGAGTCCTTATAACTCGCAACCTAAATGGGGTGAGAAGGTAATGAAATCATAAAATAATCTGTATCTTAACGTTACATTCAGGTGAATAAATGACTAAATATTTTTCAACAATCCAGTGTTTGGTTAATTTGCTTCAACATATTTAACTTGGATTTTGCTTGGAAAAAGTTTTTCCTCCGCCTTTATGAGAATATTCTCAATAATGACAAACTAAATAGTTCTACTTAACCTCAAGTATCATGAAGACATTTGTTTCTGAAGAGCTGTTTTATTTACGTATCTACTTCAAAAAGGGATTTGAAAACGCAGAGCTAAGTTACTAAACATTCGCATGATGTGGATATACTTACTCTTTGCTTTTATTTTATAGCTAACACCAAAATAAATGTGAGATGGAGCAAAAATTTAAATGTAAAAACTGAAATCATAACAGTACTAGAAGAAAACATGGGAACTGTTTTTATAATCTCAGGGTAAGCATATTTAAATATGACATCAAACCATGTCATGTGGCTTTTATTACTATTATTATTATTTGAGATGGAGTTTCGCTTGTCGCCCAGGCTGGAGTGCAGTGGCTTGATTTCGGCTCACTGCACTCCACCTCCTGGGTTCGAGCGATTCTCCTGCCTCAGCCTCCCAAGTAGCTGGGATTACAGGCATGGGCCACCACTCTGGCTGATTTTGTAGTATTTTTAGTAGAGACAGGGTTTCTCCATGTTGGTCAGCCTGGTCTCAAACTCCCAACCTCAAGAGTTCCACCTGCCTTGGCCTCCCAAAATGCTGAGATTACAGGCGTGAGCCACTGCACCCGGCCTGGCTTTCATTATTTTTTAGAGACAGGGTCTCACTCTGTCACCAGGTTGGAGTACAGTAGTGTAACCACAGCTCACTGTAGCCTCAAACTCCTAGGCTCAAGCAACCTTTCAGCCTTAGTTTCCCAAGTTGTTGGCATTACAGGTGCATGCCACTGCACCAAGCTAATTTTTATTTTATTCTGTAGAGACAAGGTCTCACTATGTTGCCCAGGCTGGTATCAAACTCCTGGCCTCAAGTGACCCTCTCTTCTCAACCTCCTAAAGCACCAGGATTATGGGCTGAGCCACCAGGCCCAGCCTCATATGGCATTTTTTTTTTTTGAGACAAGATCTGCCTCTGTCGCCCAGGCTGTAGTACAGAGGTACAAACTTGACTCACTGGAGCCTCTTGCTTCCTGGGTTTAAGCCATTCTTCTACCTCAACCTCTCAAGTAGCTGTGACTACAGGTGCATGCCACCAAACCAGCTAATATTTTATATTTTTTGTAGAGACAGGGTTTTACCATGTTTCCCAGGCTGGACTCCAACTCCTAAGCTCAAGCAGTCTGCCCACCTCAGCATCCCAAGTGCTGGGGTTACAGGCTGAGCCAGCATGCCCAGCCCTTCGTATGGCATAAAAAAGAAATGGACAAAATTTCCTGCATGGTTAAAAAAATAAAATAAAATGAAGTCAAAAGAAAAGCAATAAAACAAAAAATATTTTAGGCTGGGTATGTGACTCATGCTTATAACCCCAGCACTTTGGGAGGCTGAGGCTGGAGGATTGCTGGAGCCCAGGAGTTCAAGACCAGCCCAGAAAACATAGTGACACCCTGTCTCTACAAAAGAACAGAAAAAATCAGCCAGGCATGGTGGCATGCACCTATAGTCCCAGCTATTTGGGAGGCTGAGATGGGAAGACTGCTTGAGCCTGGGAGGTTGTGGCTGCAGTGAGCCATGATCATGCCCTGTACTCCAGCCTGAGCGACAGAGTAGAACCCCGTCACAAAAACATAAAAACAAAACCTCAAAGGCAAAGCATTATCTGAACAGACTGTTCACAGAAAAAAATATTAATGACTCAAACTTGTAAAAATATGCCTAATCTCACTAACAAAATGCATGGGCAAGACAATTCATTGCAACACTGTAATCATAAAAGATAATCATCCACTGGGGGCCAGTTAAGTAAAATCCATGCAATCGTATTCTATACAGTTAATGAAATGAATGAAGTAATGCTTTATAATGATGATGATAATAGTTAACATTTACTGAGCACTTACTATATGCCAGGCCTGTCTTAAACTGTTAGGTTTGTAGATATAGCTTATGTCTCAATTCTATTATGTTTTCTAAAACTGCAGAAACTAATACAGAAAGATTAAGTAACTTGAAAAAGATTAGAACTAGTAAGTAATGGAGCTATGGTTTAAGTCCTAATGTGTGGCTCCAGAGTCCATGCTCTTAACTGCCCTGAACAATCTCCAAGATGTATTTTTAAGTGCATGCTTGGGGTGGTTGAGGGTGGTGGTGAAGAAAGATGCCAACATATTTATGGTATGCTAAGATTTATCGTTTTTTAAAGTTTTTGCTTATTTGCATAGACTATCTCTAGAAGGGCACACAAGAAACTGTACTCCCTTTGGATTTTATAACATACGTATACATATTATACTTTAAAAAGTTAAGTTAAAGAAAACACACCCAAGTAAGAAGAGTCTCACTAGGATCTTAATGTGAAATAGAAAAGCCATTAGATTTAGAAGTATGGATTCTACTCTTGGTTTTCCTGGTGGCTCTAGTAAAAATCACAGTCTCTTAAACCAGGAGTCAACAATCTTTTTCTACGAAGTGTCAGATAGTAAATATTTTAGGCTTTGTAGGCCATACAGCTTCTGCTGAAACTGTTCAACTCAGCCACTATAGTGCTAGAACAGCCAGTTGATCTGTAAACAAATGAGAATGGGTACAGCTATGTTCTAAGAAAACTTTCTTTGTGGACAATTAAGTTTGATTTTCATTTAATTTTCACAAGTCACAAACTATTCTTTTAATATTTTTTAACTTAAAAAAATATAAACAATTTTTTAGCTCACAAGCTACCTTTGGCCCACAGGCCATAGTTTGCTGACCCCTGTCTTAAACCATTTCAAGGAAGGGCCTGATTTATTATGTCAAAGGTCATTTTCTACTATAATATTCTAAAATTCTCTACTATTAATATTGTGAATAGGGCAGACAGAGAAAAAATGAGAAAACACATCTCTAGTTGTTTAAATGATCCAAATATGAAGTGAAAGTAATACGTTGGAGCCGGGCATAGTGGCTCATGCCTATAATCCCAACACTTTGGGAGGCTAAGCCAAGCAGATCTCTTGAGCTCACCTGTTCAAGACTAGCTTTTTCAATGGCAAAACCCCATCTCTTCAAAAAATACCAAAAAAAATTAGCTGGGCATAGTGGTGTGTGCCTGAAATCCCAGACGCGCAGGAGGCTAAGCTGGAAAAATTGTTTTGAGCCTAGGAGGTGGAGGTTGCAGTGAGCCAAGATTGTACCACTGTACTCCAGCCTGGGCAACAGAGCCAGACGTTGTCTCAACCAAAACAAAAAAATTAGGCGGGAGTTGTGGCATTTGCCTGTAGTCACAGCCACTCAGGAGGCTGAGGTGGGAGGACTGCTTAAGGCTGGGGAGATCAAGGCTACAGTGTGCAGAGATCATGCCATGGCATTCTAGCCTGGGCAACAGAGCCAGATCCTGTCTCAAAAACAAAGAAAAAAGAAAGTAATAGGTTGAGTGTTTCAAAAGATTTTTAGCCTTCAGATCCAGATTATTCAAAAATTGAATTTTTGTATTTTTAGTAAAGACAGGGTTTCACCATGTTGGCCAGGCTGGTCTCAAACTCCTGACCTCAGATGATCCACCTGCCTCGGCCTCCCAAAGTGATGGGATTACAGACGTGAAGCATTCTGGCACGGCCAGAATGACCTTTAAAAACCAGTTCTGGCTCAAGCTTTAAATCCTCTCATAGTGTCCCACTACAGTGAAAATAAACTCTAAAGTGCTTATCTTGATTTACAAAGCTAATGATCTGTCTCCTCCTTACCCCTCCATGTTCATCTTAGGCCATTTACCCTCTGCTCACTTAACTGCAGAACCACAAGCCCTTCAGTTCCTCAAACACCCCAGCTCATTCCCACCCCAGCAATTTCCTCAGCTTGGAGTGCTCTTTCTCATAGATGACTCGGCTTCTTCCTCTAAGATCTCAGCTTTTTAAATGTCACCTCCTCAGACAGGCCTTAGTAGGTACCCTGTCCTCTATTCTAACATCTTCTTTAAATATCCCCCATCACACTTATTTCTTGTTTGTTCCAGCCCCTCTGCAAACCCCGCCTCTACTCGCCACAAGGCAGCTTCCCGGGAGAGTGCCTAGCATTGAATGAATGAATGAATGAAAAGTCTGTAGAGTGCAGCGTCCTGCTCTGTCAGTCACAAGCAGACTTAATTACCTGTGCCAGAACTCACGGGAGGGCCACACCGTCCGCCAGCCCCGCTCTTTCCTGGCTACAGATAAGAGCTCCAGGTTCCGGGGGTTCCGGTTGGTGAACTCTGGGGCGACAGATTCCTTTTCCACAGGGTCCACTTCAGGTTTCGCCGCCGACTCGGAGCTGGTTGAGAGGGCTGCGAACCCGCACCCTGGGCAACCGAAACAACCGCAAGGGGCTTAAAAACGACGGATACGGACAGCGCACGAACCTGCTCTAACGTCTAACCCCATTCACACCCCCAATCTTCAGGCCCGGGAAGGAGGAAGAAAAACAAGTATGCCCACAGGGTGGATTCAGCACGGACCCCGTCCTTAACTTCCTACTGTGGTCCTCCTAGAGCCGTGAGCTCCAACACCTTTCGATCCGGCACGTCGTGCACAATAGAACCCGCACAGTCCCGTACTGTACAGGCCCTTGCGAGTGAGCTGGGAGAAAGGGGACAAGACCAATTACCAGGGTTCCTGCAAACCGAGGACAACCCCAAGAACCGCGACCGAAGCGCCATCGCTGAGACGATCTCGGAAAAGCCTTGCCTCCTTTTCCTCACGGACGACTCGGTCGCTCGCCGACCGCAGCCATATCCAGTGAGGGAAAAGCCTTTGGCTCCTGTAGGTCCCGGGACTCTTCACGCCAGACGCTCTCGACCCGGAAGTATTAGGTCCCCTGCCACTGAGTGGCCAAAAAGGCGATCCGTTATCCCGCACCGCCAATCACCGCTCACGTCGAGGGGGACGCAGGGCCTGGAGCCCACTATCGACCCTGTAGCAACGCCCACGACCACGCATTTTCCTTAAGTTGAGGGTCAGAGGCACTCACAACTTGACGTCACCGTATTTGGGTTCTCTGTTCGGAGAGTTTGGGCGGTCATTGCCTGGCCCACACACACCCCAACTGGGCACCGCATAGAAATCAGGCAGGGTAAGATACAGTTTTCTCCTTACGAAAAGGTGGTTGTCTTCCTCGAACCAAAAATTTTCCCGTTTGGCCGGCTGGAAAAACTGCCTTCTCTCACCCAGGTTTGTGCCCCTAAACTTATGCTCCTGAGGCCTGAAGCAAAGCCGGCCGATCTGCCTCGTGCTCCCCGGTTAAGGACAAGGAGGACACTAAAGTTAAAGTGGAAGACTCGCTCAGAACCCCAGCTTTGGTTTGGAGAAGGGCCCGCCCCTCCTGTTACACCCCAACTCCAAGTTCCACCCTTGCTACAATCTTCTAGAAGGCACTAGAATGCCTCACTGCGTCTGCGCAACGCTGCTTGAGTCGAAAGTTCAGCCTCTTCCCAGCGGGGCAAGATCCGACTTCCGTTCTCCGATTTCGCGCCCGTCCCATCGGCTATCTAATTGGACAAAAGTGCTGAGCCCGCCCCTTCCGGGTTCCTAACTTCCGTCACAGTTTCGTTTCTCTACCTGTTGCCCCCACCTCTTCTACTTTCCCGCCGTGCCCCGCGGCTGGGCCGGGGCAGTTGGGAAGCGCGTGGGGCGGTGTTACCCAACAGTTCTCGCGGCATCGCTCGGTTCCGCTCCACGCCGTCGCCGCCACTGCTGTGGTCGCCAGTGGGCCGAGGGGCCGCGATACTGGTTCCCCCAGGTGTGTGTAGAATTCGACGTGTGCCGCTGTCGTGAAGATGGAGGGGCCTTTGTCCGTGTTCGGGGACCGCAGCACTGGGGAGGCGATCCGCTCCCAGAACGGTAAGTGCGGGCCGGGCCTGGGTTTGGTTTGCTGGCGGGGCGGGCGGAGTCCCACCGCTACCAGCCCGCGGCTGCTCTCTTTGGGCCTCTCCTTCTTTACCTCCGCAGAAGGGGCCCCGGGGCACAGCGGCCGGACTCGGCCCACCGGCCGTTCTCAGCGAGGAGGAGCCCAGGAGCGTGCGGCAGGGTTTTGAGACCATCACCGCGTGGGTGTGGTGTCAGGGGCGCCGTTGGAAACGTGCCTCTCCGCGGGAAAGCGGGGCCTCTCGGGCTCGCACGTGCGGGCCACGCCTCGCACCCCCTTTTGTTCTAGGGCGACCCCCTAAGCGTCCGTGTTAGACGCTAGGTTTCCAGAAAAAGAGTAGGTTGACCCGCGCGCCCTCGGATGAGCGCGGTGCCCTGTCCACCCGCAGCTGCCGTCGAGGTCGGGCGCCCGGCCTCCCGCTCTGTCCAGGTTGACAGCTTCTTACAGTAGAGTTAGCCCAGGAAGCGCTGCTCGAGTGCGTTGACCCCAGGAGATGGCAGCGCCAACTAGCTTCCCCATTGAACGACCGATTTTTTCCCTCACAGATAAACAAAAACTTGCAGGATCTGACGGAAAAGGCTGGTATAGGTGTACGAAGTGGCAGAGCATGAAAATTGTGGTTATTATTTTTTTTTTTTTTAGTTCTCCCACCATGAGATCTGCCCCCGCCAATCAAAGCTGTACCAAATAGGCTCGCTTTGTTTAGAGATGGGGTCCCACTGTCGCCCAGGCGGGAGTGCCATCGTAGCTCACTGCAGTCTCCCAGTACAGGCCTGCGCGGCCACATGCAGCTTTTTTTATTTTTTGTAGAAATGAGTTTCGTTATATTGACGGGGCGGCCTCAAACTCCTGGCATCAAGCGATCTTCTTGCTTGATCCAGTGCTGGGATTACAGGTGTGTGAACCACAATGTCCGGCCCCATTTAGACTCTTAGTAGGTGGTTTTTAAATAATTAACACAGATGTGTAGACTGGGGAAATACAGGGGCTATTCTATGTCATTTACCTCCTTTAGGCTGAAATTATTCTTTCAGAGTTATGGATTCTCATTTCTTGTTTTTTTTTTTTTTAAACTTATCTACAGTTATGGCTGCAGCTTCGATTGCCAATATTGTAAAAAGTTCTCTTGGTCCAGTTGGCTTGGATAAAATGTTGGTGGATGATATTGGTGTAAGTACATGTAACTATTGTGTTGGTTGCCTTAAAGTAAAACTATCTTCAGTGTTTTGTTATGTTTATTCTTTGATTTTATCAGAATCCAGGTACTGGAAGGTGATATTAAAGTTGAATGTGTATTAGAATGAGGCTGTGTTGATTTCTATAAGTGGTTCATATTTTTCCCTGCTAATTTCTTAGGATGTAACCATTACTAACGATGGTGCAACCATCCTGAAGTTACTGGAGGTAGAACATCCTGCAGCTAAAGTTCTTTGTGAGCTGGCTGATCTGCAAGACAAAGAAGTTGGAGATGGAACTACTTCAGTGGTAGGTAGACTGGCTAAAAAATGATCATTTTTCTAAAAACGACTTTCAGAGTTGAATCCATAAGTGGGTCATTTGTCCTGTGTCAGAAATAAGTTATATATTCTAAATGCCCAGAAGACTTAAGCAAAAAGAAAAAACAAAAGAAGTTACACATTTAAGGGGGAAAATAAGTTTCTCAGGTGCAGATTCAGAAACAAAATTTGTAAGTTGATAGTTATAGCTATTTTGTACAATTTAAGTAGGAAAGAATTTGAGTTCATTTAACATAGCCCTATTGCTTTAAATGTTGGTATTCAGATAACACACATTTTTTATGGTCTTTCAGAAGTCTTGTTTCCTCCTCCATCACGCCTTGAGACTTGGAAAGCTCTGAACTTTTCTAATTATCTGGAGGCCAAAATGTTACCAATTTGGCAGAGTGGGTCAGGGGAGCAATGTTTTTACATTATTTTAAGAGACCATCTGTAGCACAGGCTGAAGTCCTGCGGTGTTGTCTTATCTCACTGCAGCCTCGAACTCCTGGGCTCAAGCAATCCTTCTGCCTTAGCCTACCAGAGTGCTTTGGATTGCAGGCATATGCTACCTCAACCAACTAATTAGTTTTATTAATAAAAAAACTTTTTGTTTTGGTAGAGACAGGGTCTCGCTGTGTTTCCCAGGCTGGTCTTGAACTCCTGGCCTCAAGTGATCCTCCCTTCTCAGCCTCTTACCGTGCTGGGATTATGAGCATGAGCTGCTGCACCCAGCCTGTTTTATTTTTTAAATCCTGACAGGTAATCTCAGGAATTCATAATGGGAGTGTGAGAAATTAATACATCATGATCTGACAGTGTGATCTTACCGAGTCGGTAAACATGATATACAGTATGAACTCTTCATAGATCATCCAACACTTTGGTATAGTAGAAACACTGTTGTTTGGTGAGAAAGATATTAATTGTGGAGAAACAAGAGATAGTTTGTGGAGAAATTGTATTTGTAGATTAAACTTCAGCCATGAAAGAATGGAATCTATTCTTAAAATATGAATATGATCTTTGTCTAACTTAATGTGACTTAACAAATATTGTAGTTTTTCCCCCATAAGAAGCTGAAAAGATTTTAAGTCTTTTTAGTTTAAAAAGATTTCTTAGTGTTTCATATCAACTTACAAGAACTATTTTTTTTAAATAAGCTAAATAAGAGCCTAATATAGATCATATGAATAGTCAGACTGAGTTTAGCGTCTGTTGAGCACTCAGTCTCTAAAGGTAATGGATGTGTTGTCTTACGGTTGTACTGCTGAACTAGTTTCTTAGAACTTTTTTCTGGCTTCTATCCAGTTTTGGCCATTTACATTTATATATAATACAATAAGCCCTCACTGAACATCCACAATGGAGTCATGGAAACTGACTTTAAGAGAAAAGATGATTTGTAAGAAAACCAGTTTTCCTCCCCAACCAGTGTTACAATAAACAGCTGTATTTGGTATTTGAGAAATTGCTATCCGTTGTTTTGCCTAAAGTGGCAGTTCCCAAGAATTTGTGAATAACATTGAGGACTTAATGTTTTGTAGAGTTCTTCTCCTCCCACCTCCCAGGTTTCTATTAACCAGTTAATTCATTTCACCACCACCATTCTGGTTAATAATATATGGCGATTTTAGTGTCATTTCATATGTATTGCACATGTTGAGTATCAGGCATACTCAGATCAATGAATGTTTTCTCTACAGGTTATTATTGCAGCAGAACTCCTAAAAAATGCAGATGAATTAGTCAAACAGAAAATTCATCCCACATCAGTTATTAGTGGCTATCGACTTGCTTGCAAGTAAGATTGTTTGCATTCAGAGAAAAATTTTTTGATGTAATAGTTACAACAATATGTTGTCTTAATGTTTTGATAACTCAGTTTTACTTTGAAAAAGCAGTGTTTTACTATTTTAGTAGTAATATTTGTCGTTAAAAACTTGGATCAGTATCTTTTTTCCCATTTGACTACCACATTTTCTCCTAATAATAGATTTTAGTGGCTATGCTTATGGGATAGATTAAATTTGCCATGATCTGAAGAGGGAGGGTTTTTTTATGTCCTCCTCCTATATGAAATGGCTGAACAGATCTTATGACATTTTGGCTCTGTTAAGCATGATGAACACAAAGACTTTGAATAGTGACTTTACAAGCCTTTGTCTCCCCCACACTTTTAAACAGGGAAGCAGTGCGTTATATCAATGAAAACCTAATTGTTAACACAGATGAACTGGGAAGAGATTGCCTGATCAATGCTGCTAAGACATCCATGTCTTCCAAAATCATTGGAATGTATCCTTGTCGATGTCAGAAAAAAAATTTAGGCTTTTTAAAACATAAGATTTTGAGATGGGCATGGTAGTGTGTGCCTGTAGTCCCAGATGTTAAAGAGGCTGAGGCAGGAGGATTAATTGATCCTAGAAATTCCAGTTCAATGTGGGCAGCATAGCAAGATCGTGTGTGTGTGTGTGTGTGTGTGTGTGTGTGTGTGTGTGTGTTTATGTAACATCAGCAATATCAATTTTGTGCAATAAAATTTTAAATACCTATTTTATGCAAATTGATATCATTTGGAGTAATGCTGTGTTTAAATTGTCTGTTGCCTTCCCTGATTTTTAGGGTGAAAAGGTAATATAAAGCATGTCTAAAAGTGATACGAATTGCAGATAGTGATGAATAATGTACCATTTTGATGACATAAGTAATGCCTGCTTCTTTAATGGATTAGATTACTAGAAGGAAGTTCCTTCAGATTAACCTTGATTTTTCATGTGTACCTTTGTCCATTCCAAGTCTGTTACTGTCCTTAACTTTTGGCTTAGAAATGGGGATTTCTTTGCTAACATGGTAGTAGATGCTGTACTTGCTATTAAATACACAGATACAAGAGGCCAGCCACGCTATCCAGTCAATTCTGTTAATATTTTGAAAGCCCATGGGAGAAGTCAAATGGAGAGTATGCTGATCAGTGGCTATGCACTCAACTGTGTGGTGGGATCCCAGGGTAAGGTTCAGGACTTGGTTTATAGAATGAGATTGCAACAGATTAAAACTAGCCTTTTGTGGGTTATGTGCAATACATCTTTTTGTAATTTAAAGCACATAGGTCTTAGAAGGAATGTAAATTAAATAACGTGCATTTAATGCCGTAAACATTTTTTAAGTTAAAATGTAATGAATTGTAGTTGAAATTTGTGTGTTTACATACAACTGATTATAATACTCGTTATTATGCTTTTAAGGATAGAGGTAGTAACTTAATCCTACATTCAATTATAGGCATGCCCAAGAGAATTGTAAATGCAAAAATTGCTTGCCTTGACTTTAGCCTGCAAAAAACAAAAATGAAGCTTGGTGTACAGGTGGTCATTACAGACCCTGAAAAACTGGACCAAATTAGACAGAGGTATGTTGAGAAATTATTTTTGGCCTTTTAAGTGTGAGTGTTTTGGAGGACTTTAACATTTTTGGCCAAGTCAAACTGTTTTACGTAAACTTACAGAAAAATGAGTCTGGTGTTTTAAGAGGGATTTGGGGTTATACAGCCTGTACAAAAATCTGCCTTTTTCTGGAATTTTGGTTTTATCAGTCTGTTGACATTAAAGATAGACAAGAATCTAATTTCCTCAAAGCAGTACAGAACTCAGCAGTTTTGCTACTGTTTGCTAGATACTGGAGGTACAAGTGTTATTAGTGGTTGGCATGTTAGAAGAGCTAATGGTGAAGGTAGTGTGACCACTGCTGTAGATCTGACTGCCTAACCATCACGTAAAACTATAAGTAGTTTAGGCTGGGCATAGTGGCTCATGCCTATAATCCCAGGACTTTGAGAGGCTGAGGTGGGAAGAATCTCAAGCCCAGGAAGTCAAGGCTGCAGTGAGCTTTGATTGTACCACTGCACTCCAACCTGGGCGACAGGGTAAGGCCCTGTCTAAAGAACAAAACAAAACAATGAATAGTTGAAACAGTAGTTGACCAAACCTTCAAGAAAGGTTTGCCAAGAGTAAGAAATGTGCTTTGATCAAAATCAGTCTGCACAGGTATTCTTTCTTCCTTCTTTCCTGAAAACAAAGTGTCCTTTCTTTCATCAAAGCCAGTCCCTATACAGTAAGTGTTTTCCAGAGTCTGTTTCCTTCTGCTTTGGAGCCTTGCATTCATTGATTCTTCTTTCACACCTGCATCTACCACTAATTCTGCTCTTTCCTGGATTCTTCTTGTGGCTCTTCTGCCTTTCAAGCCTCTTCATACATCTTCCTAATGTAGGTACTCCCTGTCCTACATCTTTATAGCCAGATGTCATGAGTGATTTACTACACAAAACTGTTTTCTGATGCTTTTCATATCTTCCCTTTTCGGCCCTCTTCTCCATTTGTGGGACTGCATATTAAGGTCTCTAGTGTGAAATTCAGAAGGCATTTTCAGCCTTCTTACGACCTTTAGCAACCCTTTGACTGTGTCCTTCTTGAAATGCTTTCGGGGATGGGAGGCCTTGCGATGCTGCATTGTCTATCCCTTTGCCTGGACCACCATCTTCTAATACTCTCCAAGATAGTTCATTTGTTCCCATGACTTCATGTATTATCTTTCTATTCCAGAGACTCCTTAAGCTGTTTCTCTGAGCTCCAAACACACACATCTAATAGAATGCTTTTCAAGCATCTCAAAGTTAACGTCTAAAACTGAACTTGTGATATATACTGCAAATCTGCTCTTGACCATTTTAATGATGAGGACTCCTCCACACAGGCAGAAAACTAGGATATATCTGTTTTTTTGTTTGTACAGCTCATGAATTGTAAGCTCTAATGGTAGAGACAGAATGATTCCTTTGGCATTGTAGCCCCATCCTTAGTACAGTGTGTAGCACACAGTACTTGTTCAGGAGACAGGGTTCTTTTGAGTTGATCAGTAATTCATTTTACTTTTAAAATTCTTTGATCTGTTCACATGGCTTCACTCAGTGACTCTTCAAATCTGTATCTCCCATAGTTTGTGGTTTCCATGCTGTAAGTGGCTACCTCCTGGCAGATTCACCTGAGTAACAACAGAGACTTCAAACTTAATCTTGTCCCATACTGAACTCTGATTTCCCATCCTGCCCCCCAACCTGTTGCTATTTATTTTACTCCAGGAGTCACCCAAGCCATAAAATTTGACTTTTCTGTTTAAGCAATTCTTTTGTCTCAACCTCCCAAGTACCTGGATTACAGGTGTCCACCACCACGCCTGGCTAATATTTTGTATTTTTAGTAGAAACAGGGTTTCATCATGTTGGCCAGGCTGGTCTCGAACTCCTGACCTCAGGTGATCCACCTGTCTCAGCCTCCCAAAGTGCTGGGATTACAGGTGTGAGCCATTGCACCCAGCCTGGACTCCTCTCTTGACTTCATTGTCCTGCCTCCTAGGCTAGATTTTATGTCTTTTATGTGCTTGTAATCTCTGCATAGCACTTTAGTGACAACTGCCTTGGAGTGTGATTGGTAATCCCTCTCCCCACTAGATCCTTGAAGGCAGGACTTGTGTTCCCTGTGTAACCATAGTTCTTGATTAGTAATTCAAATTCAGGTTGGGAGAGCTAAGTTGTAGTTTTTTTAATTCCTTCAAATTTTCCATGAATTGGACTAATTTAAATTCTGGTCAGAGATAAGAAAGATTAATTTGTGGTTATCTTGTGATAAATACTTAATGGAAGTCAAAGCTAAATTGGTTTTTAAAAATCACAGAACGTAACTCTGGGTTATAAAAATACTTTGCAGAGAATCAGATATCACCAAGGAGAGAATTCAGAAGATCCTGGCAACTGGTGCCAATGTTATTCTAACCACTGGTGGAATTGATGATATGTGTCTGAAGTATTTTGTGGAGGCTGGTGCTATGGCAGTTAGAAGAGTTTTAAAAAGGGACCTTAAACGCATTGCTAAAGCTTCTGGAGGTATGTCTTGTGCTGGCTTCCATGTAAAATCCTTTCCTTATACCTGACCACATCAGAGGTCTTTTTACATTGGAATATTGACAGGAAGCAGCTTCAAAAACGTTTATATTCTCTTAATGCTTTGTGCTGTCAATACATTTATAGAGCTGTTTTTCATGTAACTGAACAAATTCATTAACTGAGTTGGTTGGAAATTCATGAACTGAATTTGATCACTTCAAAAATGACATAATTCCATCTTTGGATAAAAGGTGTGCGTTGCCTAACTAAATTCTAAACTTGTAATATATCACTTTTATCACAAATGCTACTGAGCCTAAGGATATTAAAATCATGAAAGAGCAATATTTACAAGTACTTGTAACTCTCTTAATAGCAACTATTCTGTCAACCCTGGCCAATTTGGAAGGTGAAGAAACTTTTGAAGCTGCAATGTTGGGACAGGCAGAAGAAGTGGTCCAAGAGAGAATTTGTGATGATGAGCTGATCTTAATCAAAAAGTAAGAGCTACTTTCTAAAATTGTAAAGTTACACAGGTTTTGTTAAGTAAAAGTACGCTTTCTTCCCATTTATTTGCTGCTTGTAGTCTCACAGTGATATGAGCAGTTATACGCATGGGATAAAATAACACTGGACCACTGTAAGTTGAGATGAAGTAACCATTTTCATCTCTTATGCATGGACTAGACATTGTTTCTGTATAGTATATCTAAAAATCCTGTGTAGGCAGAATTTAATCAAGGGCACTTTCACTATATACACTTACTTTGTTAAAATGCCAGTTTTTTTGAGAAATTGATGCTCTTGGCAAAAAAAATGCTGCTATAAGAATTTCACTTTTTGTTTTTAACAGCACTAAGGCCCGTACATCGGCATCGATTATCTTGCGTGGGGCAAATGATTTCATGTGTGATGAGATGGAGCGCTCTTTACATGATGCTCTCTGTGTAGTGAAGAGAGTTTTGGAGTCAAAATCTGTGGTTCCAGGTGGGGGTGCTGTAGAAGCAGCCCTGTCCATATACCTTGAAAACTATGCAACCAGCATGGTAAGAAGAATTATTCCTGTCTCAGTGGCCTGAGAGCAGTAGCTGTGGGCTTTTATTTTTTTTCCCTTTTGTGAAGTCACCTAATTATCTTTTTTTCCTAGGGGTCTCGGGAACAGCTTGCTATTGCAGAGTTTGCAAGATCACTTCTTGTTATTCCTAATACACTGGCAGTTAATGCTGCCCAGGACTCCACAGATCTGGTTGCAAAATTAAGAGCCTTTCATAACGAGGCTCAGGTTAACCCAGAACGTAAAAATCTAAAATGGTAAGCATACAATTTCCCTGTCTTTTCAGCCCTTTGTCGACCTTTGGAAAACAGGATAGTAGTCAGCTACAGGGTCAGCAAATGTAAATAACACACTTACCAAATATTACTTAACATGAAAAACTTCACAGCAAGCATTTGTTGTTTGGTCACTGTAATTCAAAGGATAAATGACTAATTATTAGCACTGGGGTGCCTTAGTTAACAACTCTGACTGCTGTTCTTTGGGTAGAAAGACTACCTACAAACTGCAGGGCTGGGCCAGGTGTCTGTTGCCTGTAATCCCAGCACATTGGGAGACTGAGGCAGGCAGAAAAACGAAGTCAGGAGATCCAGACCATCGTGGCTAACATGGCCAAACCCCGTCTCTGCTAAAAGAAAGAAAATTAGCCAGGCATGGTGGCAGGTGCCTGTACCCAGCTACTCGGGAGGCTGAGGCAGGAGAATTACTTGAACCCAGGAGGCAGAGGTTACAGTGAGCCGAGATTGCGCCACGGCACTCCAGCCTGGCAACAGAGTGAGACACTGTCTCAAAACAACAACAAAACAGATCTCTAGTCCGATTTAAAAATCAAGTTCAATGCCTGAATGAAATAGCTGGAATTAATAGGCCACCTAAATTAAGTTGTAAGAGGCCATTTCATAGTTCTTTCTTAATTGCAGGATTGGTCTTGATTTGAGCAATGGTAAACCTCGAGACAACAAACAAGCAGGGGTGTTTGAACCAACCATAGTTAAAGTTAAGAGTTTGAAGTTTGCAACAGAAGCTGCAATTACCATTCTTCGAATTGATGATCTTATTAAATTACATCCAGAAAGTAAAGATGATAAACATGGAAGTTATGAAGATGCTGTTCACTCTGGAGCCCTTAATGATTGATCTGCTGTCTCTTTATTTATTACAATGTTAAATGCAGTTGTCCTGTAGCTTGAGTATACATTAAAATACAACAAGCTGTAAACTTTTTTGTGATGTAGGAAATGGTTTCCATCTGTGCTTTGGTCCTCTGAGTTCACATACTACTTTATTAGTTTAAAAAGAAATTGAGGTTGTTCAGAGTTTAAGCAGTTCATGCTCTCTGAACACACATCGCTATTCCCATCCCACCCCCAATGCACAGGGCCGCAACACCACGACTTCCGCCCGTTCTCTCCAGTGCATGTAACAGGGTCACAAGAATTCGACAGCCAGATGCTCCCAGAGGGTGGCCCAAGGCTACAGCCCCTCCTTGAATGTTGACCTAAGGGGAGAAGAGACTTAGATTGTTTATTCTGCTGTGGGGCCCAAGGCTACAGCCCCTCCTTGAATGTTGACCTAAGGGGGAGAAGAGACTTAGATCGTTTATTCTTCTGTGGACATAGTTGAAAATAGTTGAAAATCCTAAACTTGTCGTTTTCCTCTTAATGTTGTATTAGCATGCTACCCTTTCAAACTCAGATTTTCATTTTAACTGCTTAGGAATAAATTCACACCTTTGTGAAAATTTATCCCTGACTATCTTACCTCCTTCCTTTTATGCCAAGTAAGCTAACGTGCTTTTTTGTTTGTTTACCATGGGAAGTAACAAGTGAACTCGGTCCTAGTAACTGGTATTTACCCACATGGCTATGGCGTGGAAGACAAAATTGCATTGTGAAATTCATTGGAGAGCTCTCAGGATTACTTGTGCATCTTTACCTTCTCTGGGTTTAGTCCAAGTTCTTTAACTATTGCAACAGAGAGAGCAGCAAAGGCTTCATTGATTTCAAATATATCAACATCCTCCAGTGACCAACCTGCTTTTTCAACCTAAAGGAAAGATTCATAGAAAAGACCTCTAAACTTGGGTGGAAAGGCTAAAGTTAAACCATTTTTTGTTGACATAAATATGAAATATGCTACATAATACTGATCTCTTGACTGCTATTTTGGTTTTTTCTTAGGGTTTTGTTTTTTTTTTTTAAATACAGTGACATTCTCATACATTTTTGCCTTAGTGATACCCATTCCATCCAAAAGGTTAAGCATGTGATCTAAAAGATCCCTTAGAAATTCTAAATTGTCTTAAATTTTGAACCAGTAGCATCTGTTATGTGTACTTAAGGGTAATGAAATAATAAGTTCCCCTAAAAAGCACACGATCTAAATGCTCTCACTGGCTGGGGGTAGTGGCTCACACCTGTAATCTTAATGCTTTGGGAGCCTAAGGCAAGATGATTACTTGAGCTCAGGACTTCAAAACCAGCCTGGGCAACACAGTGAGACCTTGTCTCTATAAAATATTAAGAAGTTAGGCACGGTGGTGCACCTGTAGTTAAGCTAACTCAGGAGGCTGAAGCAGGAGGAATATCCGAGCCCAGGAGTTCTGAGGCTGCAGTGAATTATGTGATAATGCCACTGCACTCCAGCCTGGACAACAGAGCAAGACCTTGTCTCGAAAATAGAAATAAATGTTCTTGGTTACTCTTATGGTAGGAAAAAGACTAGAGAACAACTAAATGAATAAGCTCATATAAGGCTAACAAGAAGACAGATTTCATAAAAGGGAATGGAGTTATACTCACAGCTTGCTTTATGGCTGGAATTGGTCCTATTCCCATAATGGAAGGCTCCACACCCACTTGCGACCAGGAAACTATCTGTGCTAAAGGTGTAAGCCCACGTTTATCAGCTTCTGACTTCTTCATAAGAACCACAGCTGCAGCACCATCATTCATTCCTGTAAAATATGAGTGACTTGATTTCTACAATGCTTATTAACTTCAGTTACATACTGGTTTCTTTACCACCTGAAGACATGAGTTAAATGATTTTACATATTGACTGAGGCATTTACTATAATTCAACAGGCTTTACAGTATACATAGAAATTATATTTGAAAAGTTTTGTGGTCAATATATTGTCAACTAGAGAAAGTGGTAGCTCACACCTGTAATCCGAGCACTGTAGGAGGCAGAGGTGGGTGGATCACCTGCGGTCAGGAGTTTGAGACCAGCCTGACTGACCAATGTGATGAAACCCCCATCTCTACTAAAAATAGAAAAATCAGCCAGGTGTGGTGGTGTGCACCTGTAGTCCCAGCTACTTGGGAGGCTGAGACAGGAGAATTGCTTGAACCCAGGAGGCGGACATTACAGTGGGCCAAGATTGCATCACTGCACTCCAGTCTGGGTGACAGTGACTCCATCTAAAAAAAAAAGATTACAGTAGTCGGCAGAGGGGGGGAGATCTCTGAAAGGAAATGTAAGAATAATAAGCCTGGGCCTCACAAGGAGGTATTGGGAGTTTCTAGTACTGGAAAAATACAAATGTAGATAATCTGAAGTTCCCTAATTTACTTTTTCATTTGGGTGTCTAGTTGGGATGTCACGAAACCAAAATAATTCTTTCACTTGAACCCAGGAGTTTGAGGCTGCGGGTGAGCAATGATCATGCCACTGCACTCCAGCCTGGGTAAGAAAGCAAGTTCCTGTCTCAAAAAATAGTACTTTTTGTATATAAATAAATATTCACTTGGTAGACCTTACAGAACATAGTATTCCCCCAGATGTCCTACAGAAAATCTAACCTGAAGCATTAGCTGGGGTGACTGTTCCTGTTCCATCTGTAAGAAAGTAAGGTTTTAGCTTGGACATGGCCTCCATGTTGCTCCCATGGCGAGGAAACTCATCTGTTTTAACTTCAATAAGACCTAAACGAAGGAAAACCAATTACTCAAGATTAGTCCAGAGACAGAAGTAAAGTGTGCTGGGAATAGTGGGTTTCTCAGACATGGAACATGAGGATTCATACTTGGCAGAAAGGTTTTAATATGTAACCACTTTGATTACAATAGGAGGAAAGTACACAAGAATTACTGTACATGAAAACGATTTGTCCTTATGATACACCTGTGTTTTCCAAATCCACATCCCTTCCTGAGGAAAGTAGTTACCAGGGACCTGTTTGTGCAAAATTCTGCTATGGTTTGGGTCACAGTACTTGGCTGGATACAAGTGAGAGGATCAGGGAGTCTCAAAGCCAATCCTGCACTGCTGGCTGGACATAACAAATGTCAGTTATCAAAAAGGGAGCTTCATGGTAGCATTCTGTATTAGAAAATAGCAAGTGGCTGGGCGCAGTGGCTCACGCCTGTAGTCCCAGCACTTTGGGAGGCTGAGCTGGGCAGATCACAAAGTCAGGAGTTCAAGACCAGCCTGGCCGGCATGAAGAAACCCCATCTCTGCTAAAAATACAAATTAGCTGGGTGTGGTGCAATGCACCTGTAATCCCAGCTACTTGGGAGGCTGAGGCAGGAGAATCACTTGAACCCAGGAGGTGGAGGGTGCAGTGAGCCAAGATTGTGCCACTGCACTCCAGCTTGGGCAACAAGAGTGAAACTCCATCTCAGAAAAAAAAAAAAAAGAAAATAGTGACCCTGAAAGATCCACCCTTTAGAAATGTGAAGGGGAGACACAGAAGCTGCAAGAATTAATGGGTGTCCACTTCTGAGGAGGTCAAGCCTATACAGGAAACAGGTCAGCGGGTGCCTCCCAACAACAATGAGCCAATACTCCAGTTTCTCATAAAACCTACTGTATGTGCACAGCAGTCATAGGCACTCTGGAACCAAGAGTGCCTGAATGCTGACATAGTTCCTATGTTGCCATGTCCTGTAAACCCATCACCCCCTCCCCACATTCATGTATCCAGGACATATCTTTGCAGCCTGAAAAACATAACTAAGATATGATTTCTAAAGATTCATATGTATTACTCTTTTAGATGTTACTCCTTCCTATAAATAGGTTGATGTTTAATTAAACCATTATGATATACTCACCTTTTCTAGATGACACAAAAACTGGTACAATCTCTTTGTCAAAATGGCCAGCTTTCTGTGCATTCTCTGTCCTGTTCTGGGACAGAACTGCAACTTTGTCCTGATCTTCTCTACTCACTTGCCACATTTTAGCTACATTTTCAGCTGGAAAAGAAGAAAAATAGCAAAATCTAACATTTTCATGAACTGGCGTTTGATAGCTCAAGTTGTCCACATTTGACCACGCACTGACCACACATGCTAGTGGGGTCAGGGTGGCCTATGCAGTGCTCTGTGTGGGGTGGCCCTGCCTGCTACTGGCAGTGGGTTTGCAAATGTTGCAATGCCTCTCCTACCCTTTCTACATAATTGTAAACTTTCAGAAATTTCCTTCACCCAGAGTCACCATTTATATAGTCCCTCCATTTGCTTTAATGCTTTTATTCTGAACCATTTGAGAGCAAGTTGGAGATATGATACCTTTTTACCCTTAAATTTTAATTTCAGTGTATACTTCCCCCAAACAAGGTGACTTTCTTACATAAGCACAGTTATAAAACTCAAGAAATCTGGCCAAGCGTGGCAGCTCATATCTGTAATCCCAGCACTTTGGGAGGCTGAGGCTGGAGGATCACTTGAGCCGAGGACTTTGAGACCAGCCTGGGCAACAAGGCGAGACCCTGTCTTAAAATAAATTTAGCCAGGCATGGTGTGTGTGGCACGTAGCTAGTAATCCTAACTGCTTGGGAGGCTGAGGCAGCAGGATCACTTGAGCCTAGGAGTTCAAGGCTGCAGTGAGCTGTGATCGTGCCTCTGCACTCCAGCCTGGGTGACCCCGTCTCACAAAACAAAACAAAAATCAGGAAATTTAACATGAATCAAACACTATTATCTAATCTTTGGTCCACATTCAAATTTCATGCCCTTCTAGCTTCTTTATTTGTTCAGTCCAGGAGCCAATAAAGAAGCATGCATTGTACTCAACTATCAATCTCTCTCGGTTGCTTTTATCTGGAACAGTTCTTCAGACTATGCTTCTTAAACTTGATATTTCTGAAGAACATGGGCCAGTTCTTTTGTTAGGGGTCATCAATTTTGATTTGTCTGACCCCAGGATCGGATTAAGATTCTGCCAAAAGGCAGGTGTACCACTGAATGATGGTATGATTTTTCTAGGTGAATCTTACTAAGACACAAATGACAATCAGTTTATCCCAAGCGATGTTATCTTTGAGCATTTGGTTAAAATGGTTTGGTATTCACCAGGTTTCTAGCTTTTAAAGGCACCATTTTTTCATTTATAAGTAATCAATAATGTATGGGAGGTTCTTTCAAGATTGTCAAAATATCTTCTTCCCCATTATATTTCACCCACTAGTTTTAGTATTCATTCATTCATGACTGTTTAACTCCAACATTCCCTCTACTGGTATTAATTGGCAATTTACTATAAAGAAAAGCTTTTCTTTTCTCTCCATTTATTCAGTTATTTATATCAGGATGGACTCATATCTTTTCATTTTATTGAATAAGTTATAACCCATTACTATCATTATTTACTTTGATGCTGAAATTGTTCAAAATGTGGGCAGTTATAACCCATTACTATCATTACTGACCTTGTTGCTCAAATTGTTCAAAGTTCCACTACAGGAAAGTGGAACCCTGTAGGCTGCCTCCTGTGTACTTGTGACAAGTCCCTAAGCATGTCCTTATTTTTTTTAGCACTTTTTTCCCAGCCTTGGAAAGTGCCATTTCTCCAAAGAACATTAGTTCCTTTTAGCGGAGAAATGTATTTGGAAACAAAGATCTGGGTGTCAGGACTGCTTGTTGTTACTGGTTTGTCATTGTTTCTAGGTCTGTTCAGTAGAAACTTCCATATATATATATAATTTATAATTTTATGTATACACATAGTCATGGTAACACTTTGAATTCATACTATCTCCAAAATGCAAACTAGCACAAGCTACATTCTTCTCCCTTTCCATATTTGTAACTCTCCTCTACAAATGTGAGAATTGGCCAGGCATGGTGGGTTATGGCTGTAATCTCAGCATGTTAGAAGGCCTAGGCGGGAGGATCCCTTCAGCTCAGGAGTTTTGAGGCCAGCCTGGGCAACATGGTGAAACCCCATTTCTACTAAAAATAGAAAAAATTAGCCAGGCATAGTGGTGTACACCTGTGGTCCCAGCTACTCAGGAGGCTGAAGTGGGGGCTGCAGTGAGCCAAGATTGAGCCACTGCACTCCAATCTGAGTGACAGAGACCACTGTCTCCAAAAAAAAAAAAAAAAAAAAAGTTGTTGCTTTGCTTTCTATTCTATCTCTTGTCTTTACTTACCAAGCTGTTTGTTTTTTCTTTCTGGATAAGGTCTCACTATGTGGCCCAGGCTTGGAGTGCAGAAGCTACTAACAGGTAAAATCATAGTATAGTATACAATGTCAAACTGCTGGCCTCAAGTGATCCTCCCACCACAGCCTCTCTAGTAGCTGGGACTATAGGCACCTGCTACTGCACCCTGTGGAAGCTATTCTCTTATATATACTTCTAGAAGCTTTACAGCTTTTGCTTTTATTTTTAAACCCATGATTTATCTCAAACTAACTTTTATATATGGTGTGAGGTAGGGGTCCCAGTTCATCTTTCCCATGTGAGTAATCTGTTGTTCCAGCAGCATTTGTTGAAAAGATTTTAATTTCTACATTTCATTCCATAGATGCCTTTGTTGAAAATGAGCATAAGTCTGGGTCTATTTCTGAACTCTGTTCTCTTTCTTTGTCCTTATGCCAAAACCACACTATCTTGTTTATCACAGCATTATAGTTAATGTTAAAATCAGAGAGTGTAAGTGCTATTTTCTGACCTCAAAATTGTTTTGACTATTCTGAGTCCTTTGCATTTTATATACTATTTATTTAGAGACAGAGTTTCACTCTTGTTGACCAGGTTGGAGTGCAATGGTGCAATATCTCAGCTCACTGCAACCTCCACCTCCCAGGTTCAAGCAAGTCTCCGGCCTCAGCCTCCAGAGCAGCTGGGATTACAGATGCCTGTCACCATGCCTGGCTAATTTTGTATTTTTAATAGAGACAGGGTTTGGGTTTCATCATGTTGGCCAGGCTGGTTTCAAACTCCCAACCTCAAGTGATCTGCCTGTCTTGGCCTCCCAAAGTGCTGGAATTACAGGCATGACACACGGCACCTGGCCTTATACATTTTAGAATCAGTTTCTTAATTTCTATGAAAAAGCCTGCTGAAATTATAATGGGATTACAATGGGACAATAATTCTTTGCATATTTTTAAGTGACCGCCTGTGGGTTACAATATGGATCCTTAACTTATAACTGTCTACTTAAGAGTTAATTCTGTCCAATTTCACATAAAAATTTAAAGATCATATTAAAGTACAGCTCCATTGTTTCCCCCATCTCCCTCTTCCTTCTCTCTCTTTTTTTGTAATAGAGATAAGGACCATATGAAAGTACAGCTCCATTGTTCCCCAATCTCCCTCCATCCCTACCCTCCCTTTCCTTCTTTCTTTCATTTTTTTTAAATAGAGATAGGGTCTCTCACTCTCTCACCTAGGCTGGAGTTCAGTGGTGCAATCATAGCTCAGTGTAGCCTCAAACTTCTTGGCTCAAGCAATCCTCCCACTTCAGCCTCCAAGTAGTTAGGACTACAGACACAAACCACCATACCAGGACTTAGATTAGGTCTCACTATGTTGCCCAGACTGGTCTCCAACTCCTGGGCTCAAGCAATCCTCCTGCCTCACTGCTCAAAGTGCTGGAATTACAGGCATGAGTCAACACATCTCTTACCCACCAAATTCCTTACCTTTATTATATCCATATATGTTGTAAATGTTATGCTTTTTACTTTAATTAGCTATATCTTTTTTTTTTTCACAAATTAAGAAGGAAAATATGATATTTTATATTTACCTTTATAATTACCATTTTTGGCGCTACTCATTCCTTTGTGTAGACCCAAGATTCCATCTTCTGGTATCAATTCCCTCAAGCCTTCTTTTTTTAAAGAGCTGGGGTCTCACTTGTCTTTATTTACCCTCAGGTTTGGAAGCTATTCTTTTGTTGTCATTGAGGTTTCACTATGTTACCCAGACTGGAATGCAGTGGATACTCACAGGGGCAATCATAGTAGACTATGACAGCCTTGCCCAGGCTAGGCTCAAACTCTTGGGCTCAAGCAATCTCTTGCCTCAGCTCTTGAGTAGGTGGGACTATAGGTGCACACCACCATGCCTGACTCCTTAAGCATTTCTTATAGTGTAGGTGTGCAGGCAATTCATTTTCCTTCATCTAAAAATGGTTCTTCACTTTCATTCTCTCTTTTTTTTTTTTTTTTGAGACAGAGTCTCACTCAGTTGCTGAGACTGGAGTGCAGTGGTGCGCTCTTTATTTTACTTTTTACTACAATTTGCTAAGGTACAATTTTTCTCTTGTCCATCTTGGTCTTTGAATTTCTTTTTGCACCAAATTTGGAAATTTCCTTCAGTTTTTTTCTGCTCTATTCTCTCTCCTTTATGTATGAGATTCCTATTCCACGCATGTTAGTCCTATTTATTTTGTCCCACAGAGCACTGAGTCTCTATTTATTATTTCTTTTATTATTATTTTTGAGACAGAATTTTGCTCTTGTTGCCCAGGCTGGAGTGCAATGGTGTGCTTAGCTCACTGCAACCTCTGCCTCCCAGGTTCAACCAATTCTCCCACCTCAGTCTCTTGAGTAGCTGGGATTACAGGCATGCACCATGACACCTGGCTAATTTTATATCTTTAGTAGAGACAGGGATTCTCCATGTTGATCAGGCTACTCTCAAACTCCTAATCTCAGGCATTCCACCTGTCTCAGCCTCCCAAAGTGCTGAGATTAAAGGCGCGAGCCACTGTGCCTGGCCTAATTTTTAATTTGATTTAATTTTTTGAAACAGAATTTTATTCTTGTCACCCAGGCTGGAGTGCAATGGTGCAATCTCAGCTTGCTGCAACCCCCACCTCTCAGGTTCAAGTTGTTCTTCTGCCTCAGCTTCCCGAGTAGCTAGGATTACAGGCATGTACCACCACACCTGGCTAATTTTTATATTTTTAGTACTGACAGGGTTTCACCATGTTGATTGGGCTGGTCATGGACTCCTGACCTCATGTAAGGCACCTGGCTTGGCCTCCCAAAGTACTGGGATTACAGGTGTGAGCCATGGTGCCTGGACTATTCATTTATTCTCCATCATTTTTCTCTGTGTTCTTCAGGTTGTATATATGATCTATCTTCAATTTTCCTGACCCTTTTTCTTCTGTCTCCAAGTTGCTGCTAAGGCCATTCAGAATTTTTTTAAAAAGAGATGGGGTCTAACTATGTTGCCCAACCTAGTCTCAAACTCCCAGTCTCAAGTGATTCTCCCGCCTCAGTCTCCCAAGGTCCTGGGATTACAGGTGTGAGCCAGCATGCCCAGCCCCATCCCCAGTGAATTCTTTTTTTTTTTTTTTTGAGAGAGAGTCTCACTTCGTCACCAGGCACCAGGCTGGAGTGCAGTGGCACAATCTCGGCTCACTGTAACCTCCGCCTCCTGGGTTCAAGTGATTCTTCCACCTCAGCCTCCCGAGTAGCTGGGACCCAGTGAATTCTTAATTTCAGATTGTGTACTCTGCAATTCTAGATTTTCTATTTGGTTCTTGTTTATATTTTTCCTTTTATTCCTGAGATTTCCACATCTGTTCTTCCGTAAAGGTTATGTTTGCCTTTGTATCTTTAAACATACGTAAAATAGAGCCTTTAAAGTCCTTGTCTGCTAATTCTAGTATCTTTTATTGCAGGGTCTATTAACTGTGGTTTTTTTCCACCCTGGTTGTAAGCTACATTTTCCTAATTCTTTTCGCATCTAGAAAGTTCTTATTGCATGCTGAACATTATAGTTGGTATATAGTTGAACATGTGGATTTTATTCTCTTTAGGGAATATACTGAGTTTTGTTTCCACAAGCAGTCAATATACTGGCAAATCACCTTGATCCTTTTGAGGCTTGTGTTTAAGCGTATTGGTTTGGGTGTAGAGTAGCTTTTACTCTATGGCTTTGGCCCTGCCCCTAAACTGTGGTCTTTCTGTCAGTGGAGTGTCCGAGGGGTTCAGTAAGGTTTCCTCTCTGCTTTTCCAGAACTCTTTTATCTCCTAGTAATCTATAAAATCTCCATTCAGTTCACCTCTCCCTTGTTTTCTACTAGGCCTTGTAGACTGTTACCTACAAGCTTAGTATTTGATCAAAGACTTAAGGGGACCCTTTTGCAGATTTCTGGAGCTCTTTTTTCTTCCACTCCTTATTCTTCCCCACAAACTCCAGCCATCTCAGAATCCCTGAATTCTCTGCCTCCTCAGATCATTGAGACTACTGTTCCCACTTCGGGCTCTGCCTCTCCATAACACAGTTTGGGAAGTGCCTCAGGTAGAGACAGTGACAATGGGCTTTCCCTTCTCTCAAGGATCTCAGTACAGTGGCTTTATATATTTTCACAAGTTTTATGCTTGTTTATAGTAGGAAGTCTAATCTTTGTCAATTACTCCATCATGACCTGAGCCTTTTTTTTTTTCTAAAGAAGAGAAATTTATTTTCTCACAGTTCTGGAGGCTAGAAGTACAATTCAAACCACAGTACATGCTGGAAAGAGCTCAGGATCTGAATTTTTAATGACCACCTCTAGTTATGATTTAGGCAGTTGATCACAGTGTCTTCCATGGTTTGCCTGTCTTCTTTAGACTTCTCTTTTATGGCTTTCAGTTGAGAAGTGGTCAAGATGCCTTGAGCTTCTCATTGCTTCCCATATCTCTAAGCCCTTCCTTCCTTGCATTCGGGCACATTCCCTCTTAATGGAATCTTGTACTTTTCCCTGTTACCTTTTTCACATAATTTATATGTTACATAGAACCAGAACCATTGCTGCATGTATTTAAGCAAGGTACTTAACTTCTCAGGGTTTGTTTCTTTAAAATGTCTACTCTATTTCCTAAGTTTTACATGTATACTGAAGACATGAGTTCTTTTGATTTCCCAGTTGCTTTGCCATTAAACCTAGACCACAGGACCCTTCAACATGAATGACCAATAAACCAATTTTGTAGTACAAAAGACACAGTCAGGTCCCCAAAGAAACTGGTTTATCTCTGTTACTGCCTCTGTTGCACAAGCACTATTTGTGGGCCCTGTTTCTTCATTTGGTAAAATGAGGGGACTGATCCAGAAGAACTCTGAGGTACTTCCTACTTCTAACATTCTCTGATAATCAAGGATTCACTAAGAGGAGAATACTCACTTCACCTCAGTTAATCAAAGAGATACAAAAATCCTTAAGACAGTCTCCGGACATAAGGAGGAAAGCACCTAAGAAAAAGATTATTATATGATCTTTTTAACCTTTTTAAAGTTATTATAGTTTCAGCTATGTCTGCCTTACCTGTAATACCCATATGACAGTTGTGAAATGCATCTGTAAGACCATCAGAGAGTATACTGTCAGCTAGTGCCATCTCACCTATCTTTACTCCTGTTCTCAAGTGAGCCAAGTGAGGAGCCTAGAAATAAGAAATAAAAATGGATTTAGGCTTAGTTGTTACTAGTCTTCTCCCCAGAATCCAACTCAAAACCATCTAGTATTTCCTAAGTCTTCATCTAGGCCCCTTTGCAGCCCTTCTCCCCTATTCCAGGTCCTCACCCAGTCCAGGGCCTGAAGACCCCTGGAATTAGCAGACTTCATCTTTCCTATATTGGGAACCACTACTCTCCTACCTACCCATTTCCAATTCTCCCTCAAACCTACCCATTCTGTGTCCTGTTTCCTTAAGAATCTCATTTATTCTTTCCACAGAGGCAGTTAATTACCTGTTAAATGAAGCTTAAGTAAAGCTAACAATGTGTTACCGATTTTAATGGATGACATACTGCCTGGAGTGAGAATAATCAGGCTGCCTAACTAATTGATGAGGAGGCATTTCTGACTAGTGACCAGTCTTAACTCTCACCAACTCAATAGCAGGCATATTAGAATGGAAAGAGTTATTGATTGGACTTAAAAGAGTCAGAAGGGCTGTATTTGAATGCTGGCTCTGGGCGTCAGTTTCCTTACCTGTACACTGGGACTGATATCATCTACCCTATATGGGGCTGCTGTGAACACATGTACAAAAGCACCTGGTAAAGTACGACACAGATGTCAGTGTGATCCCATCAAAATCACTCTGATTATTTTTGCTACCTTTAGCCTGCCTCCTCCTGAACCTCAGCAATGGCTGGGCCGAACCAACTTCTAACTAGGGAATCTGCACCTCAGCCCCTAAGCTGCCTCAGCAGGAAACAGGGGATATATTTTTTCTTTCAACCGCCATGCCAATTTGAGGTATGGAACTTGGTGAAACAAACTGTGCCTGGCAAACCTACTAGAGAAAAGCACCACTTGGTGGTCCTCTTTTCCATATTCTATACCCTAAAAAGGTCAAAAAAGTCTGGTCCCAAGGATTTCCTTGTCATGTGCAGGAAGGTAAGTGGCAACAGCTGTTTTTGCCTTTTACGCACAATGGGAAAGAAATTTAAAACCAAGGACATTAAGCAACAAATATAAATTTAAATCAGAAAACATTATATGCTTCATTAAAAGTTTAGAAAAAGCATATTTGGTTCCAATCACACTGACTGATAAACTTTTTCATCAACCTGGATTTCCCGCCCAAACTGAAGAATAGTTCACATTCAAGTAGGGATCAAGGTTGTCCTTTTTGTTTATTGGTTCACTGTTTGGCTCCAGCTCTGATATGCATCAGTTTGCTCTGCTCTGGCACAGACATGACTTTCTCAGTGTGAGGTCAGTAAAAGCCACTTCATCGGAGAGGTCTTACCTTGCTCATATTTTCCATGCCTCCTGCAACCACAATGCTGGAGTCTCCTATCCCTATTGACTGGGCCGCAAGGCATACAGCTTTTAGGCCTGACCCACAGATCATCTGGCAGCTCCACGCTGGAACAGAGTAAGGAATTCCTGCACCCACACTGGCTTGTCTAACAGGATTCTGCCCACAACCTGGAAAGAGGAACACAGAGGACTCTTGGCAATCAAGAAGAAAGACAAAATGTCACAGTGAAAATGTGTGCAAAATTACCACTTGGTTTACCTGCCACTTCTTAAAGACTACAGGTCAATTAAGTTCTCACTGGAGGCAAAAAGGCCTGTCTACACTCTCCACCTGTCATAGTCTAGCCTTTGAATATATACTGCCTTGTGCTGCTCTGTAGGTATTTCATAGATATGAGCTTTCTCCTCCATAAAGAAGTTATTAATACCTTAAGAAAGAACTGTCATCCTCATGTTTGGATAGGGCTTAAATAAGCATTATCAAATCTATGTCTTATAAACATAGGATATAACCTAGGCATTACCAACATTTCTAACTAGGGCCATTTCCTCCCAAGATTATGGCTTAAGACAATTGAGAAAAGAGGAGTTACTGAAAAAGGAAAACCTTTGATAATAAGCAGTTCTGTTCTTGCTTATTATTCATCACAGGATGCTTAAATGGTTATATAAAAAGATATATACAAAATCAGAATTCACAAATTATTTTCATAATTTAACTACGGGGACTTCCTTTAGTTGAGAAGAAATAGATCATTTACGTAAAGCAGCACAGAGCAGAATGGAGTTAAAAGTTTCAAATATTCTTAATCACCATTGTCTGTTATCAAAGAGTCAATAATAAGTGTTTATACAGTGTTTACTCTATTCCAAGTTTCAAATACCTACCACCCTTCCTTGGTGAGTTTGTTGGAAAGAACTAGCAAATGAGTCACTGACAAAAACTTAGAGATTATATTCATCACAATGTTATCAATCTAGGATTAGGCTGGAAACTAAAAACTGATAAAGTTACTTGAGACTGAAAATATATGCAGGAGCATATACATATTAAAAGACAGGCCAGGCTGGGCATGGTGGCTCACACCTGGAATCCCAGCACTTTGGGAGGCTGAGGCAGGCAGATCACAAGGTCAGGAGTTTGAGACCAGCCTGGCCAATATGGTGGACCCTGTCTCTACTAAAAATACAAAAATTAGCTGGGCGTGGTAGCGTGGGCCTGTAGTCCCAGCTACTCGGGAGGCTGAGGCAGAAGAATCGCTTGAATTCAGGAGGCAGAGATTGCAGTGAGCCAAGATTGCGCCACTGTACTCCAGCCTGGGCGACAAAGCGAGACTCTTGTCTTACAAAAAAAAAAAAACCGCCAGGCATGGTGGGAGAGGTGGCTCATGCCTGTAATCCCAGCACTTTGGGAGGCCAAGGTGGGTGGATTACTTGAGGTCAGGAGATCGAGATCGGCCTGACCAACATGGTGAAACCCTGTCTCTACTAAAAATACAAAAATTAGCTAGGCGTGGTGATGCATGCCTATAATCCCAGCTGCGGGAGTTCAGTCAGGTGGCAAAAATATTAAGGGAAAAATAATGGGGAAAGTTATAGAACAGTCTCAAACCCGTTTGGAAGGCCTAAGGTTTTTTTCTATAGTTCTTGGCTGAAGGCAGCCTTGTCCCCTTAGTTAAATAAATTATAGTACAAACAAAGGAATGTGGGGAGTTTACCTAACTAACTTGTTTACTCATGTGGTTCTAAAATTAACCTTTGATCGTTCAGGATGGCTCTAGGGGGTCAACCAGGGATATTACCCACTTTAATGGCCTTCAACTTAGGCCTCAGAACCTGTCCTTTAATCTTTAACCTCTAGTGGTGTTGACTCAAAAAATTTTGTCATTTAATGTGTGCTATATAAAGGCCAGAGAGGCAAGCACGTGGGGGCAGGTGGTCACAAATGTTTATAGCACTGTCCAGGGAGTCTGTAAGTGGCCATGGACACCCAGCCCACTCATTCACTGTATTCTGTGTGTGAGTGTACTTTATTCATCTGTCACTGAGTCAGGGCAGGACAGACCCTCACAGGTGGTGACCCTGATACCTGGCTACTCAGGACGCTGAGGCAGAAGAATGGCTTGAACCCAAGGTATGGAGGTTGCAGTGAGCCCAGATCGCATGGCTGCACTCCAGCCTGGGCAACAGAGCAAGACTCCATCTCAAATTTTAAAAAAAAAGAAGAAATGATGTGCAGAGCTGGGCAGGATGGCCCACACCTATAATCCCAGCACTTTGGGAGGCTGAGGTGAGTGGATCACTTGAGGTCAAAAGTTTGAGACCAGCCTGGCCAACATGGTGAAAGCCCGTCTCTACTAAAAATACAAAAATTAGCCAGGCACAGTGGCAGGCACTTGTAATCCCAGTTACTTGGGAGGCTGAGGAAGGACAATCACTTGAACCCGAAAGGCAGAGGTTGCAGTAAGCCAAGATTGCGCCACTGTACTCCAGCCTGGGCAACAGAGTGAGACTCCATCTCAAAAAAAAAAAAACAAAAAAAAAAACACAGTGAGGTGCTAACATAATTAATAATGCTAACACTTTGCATACTATGAACTTCATAAAAATGAGAATTTCTATCTGATAAGAACATTGCTTATCTCCAGCTGCTAAAATAGTGCCTGGCACAGAGTAGGTGCTCAATAAACATTTGTTACATGATTGTAGAGTGTATCTGGCTTAAGGAATAGAACAGATCTGAGCTCAAGTGCTAGCTCCACTTCAAACTGTAACCCTGGTAAGTCTTTTAAGCTCTCAACTCTGATTTACTCATTTGTAAAATGAAGATAATAGGCTATAACAGACCTGTGGGGAAGACTAAATGAGGTAATGAAAGGAAAGCACTTTGCACAGTGCTTTAATGGCCTTCAACTTAGCAGATATGCACCTGTAGTCCCAGCTACTTGGAAGGCTAGTTCCAGCTAGCTCAGAAGTTCAAGTCTGTGGTGCACCATGATGTGCCTGTGAACAGCCACTGCACTCCAGCCTAGGCAACAGAGAGAGACTCTGCTTCTACAAAAAAAATTTTTTTAATTAGCCTGGTGTGGTGGCCTGCTCCTGTAATCCCAGCTACTCCAGAGGCTGAAGTGGGAGGAACGCTTGAGCCCAGGAGTTTGAGGTTATAGTGGGCTATGACTGATTACACCACTGCACACCAGCCTGAACAACAGCCTGAGTAAGATCCTATCTCTTAAAGTAATAATAATAATAATTAATTAATTAGGAGTGTTCAAACCCAAAGAATCAGAAGATGGGAGCACTCACAGGACTTAGCTATATTCCTCTAGGGAGTGATATGCCCCATTTGCAAGGGGCAAATGTGCCACCTATTTTCCAAGCTCAGAACTGAGCCCTAAGAGGGCAGGGAACTTACTTGTATTGCTGGAGCCATACTCCCAGCACTAAGCACAGTATGGGGCACACAGGAGGAACTGAATACATTTTTGTTGAATGTGTGACACTTTGGGTAATAAGGAGGAGCATGCATACTTTCCTATGCATCAGGCTGTCCCTGCTTCTTAAGAATGAAAAAGCAGTGCAGGTCACTGGTCTAGGTTCATTCACAAAAAGAATACTAACGAAGCTGAGTCTTTTTGTTTGTTTAGAGAAAGGATCTCACTGTCACCCAGGCCAGAGTGCAGTGGCACAATCACTTAAAGTAATGTGCCTCAAACTCCTGGGCTCACGTGATCCTCCCACCTCAGCCTCTCCAGTAGCTGGGAGGCACAGGCCATAATGCCTGGCCGATTATTTTATGTTTTGTAGAGATGTGATCTTGCTTTGTTGTCCATGCTGGTCTCAAACTTCCGGCCTCAAGTGATCCTTCCTCCTTGGCCTCCCAAAGAGCTGGGATTCTTAGCCAGGAGCCACCCTGCCTGGCTAAGAAGCTGAGTCTCAAGCTGGAGAGAAGCTATTGACAGAGCTGGAGGAAGGGGACACAGGAGGAATTCTAACAGAAGAAACTATGAGCAAAAGTATGGAGGCAAGAACCTAAGAAATTGAGAGAGAGAGAGAGAGAGAGAGAGACAGACAGAGAGAGAGAGAGAGAGAGAGAGAGAGAGAGAGAGAGAGAGAGAGAGAGAGAGAGAGAGTGAGTGTGTTTATGGGCTGTTTCTAATAAGCCCGACCTCTCCTGGAATCACTGAGAGTTACCTGCTGCCAAAACGTGTCCAAAGATGACCTCAGACACATCGTCTGGAGCCACAGTGGCCCTCTTCAAGACCTCTTTGATGACAGTGGAGCCCAGGTCCTGGACTGGAACAGCGGCTAAAGCACCATTGAAGGAGCCTGCAATAGAAAGGCGGCACCGAAAGCCTCAGGGCGGTGCAGAAACTACTCACGCGCAGCGGGGCCCCAGGACCCAGGCTGGCAAGGCCACCGCGAGGAGGCGGTGCCCTCTCCTCCCACACATTCCCACACCTGCTGGTCCAAGCAAAGGGCAGGGCAGGGCAAGCGACCTTTGGAGCGGCCTATGGATACGCTGGACCTTATCTATTTCTCCAAATCCGAAAGACGGGATGTGGCCTCATGCTTCCCAAACAAAAGGAACCGGCGGGTCAAAGGGTTGAAAACCATGCGGCACAAAGGAGACGGAAGTCACGACCTCTAGCCCAGGAAGACCCCAGCCCAGTGCCAGGCTCAGACCACGGAGTAGTTCTGCCCCTGAGGCCGCAGGCCTGACCGATGGCGCCTTCCGGAGCCGGCCAATCAGGAACCCCTCGAGAGAACGCCTCCCTAAGCCAGCCAATGGGGGAGCCAGGCAACGCGATGGCTCTACCCCCAGGAGCCAATCCGAGCATAAGGGGCGGAGTGCGCCCATCGGGCGAGGAGAGGGTGGGGCTGTCGTCTCAGGTCAGGGAACCTGCTAGGTGCAGGGTTCCAGGGCCCCCGCGGGTCCTCGCAACTTGGCCGGACCGACCTCCTCCACACACGACCCATCTCCCACACAACACGCGTCCGGCCCTAGGCGCTCCTGCCGAAGCGGCAGGCGTCTCGGACTCTGCGCCGGGCCTACAGGCCACTCACCTATGATGGTCCGCGCCGCAGAGACGATGACCACGGGGTCCGAGCCTGCATTCATCCTGCTCACGACCGCTGCTCCCGCCGCCGTCTGCCCTTTGCTGCCTGCGAGTGAGGCAGATTCTCCTCGCAGTCCACAGGTCGCTCCGCGGGGCGGGACCTGAGATGGCCCCGCCCTCCGCGCAACGCACTGTGCGCAGGCGCGAAGCCAGAGCTGGGGAGGGCGGGGGCTCGGGGGCGCGGGGCGGAATTGGGGCGGGAGTTCTGCTGGCCGCGGGTGCGGGCCGAACCCGCGACGTCGGGCGCAAGCGCGCAGCGCTTGAAGACCCCAGTTTCGGGACACTCCAGTGTTGGAGTCCCCCGACCTGACGTTTTTGGCCTTATTTTTTTAATGTTAGGGTTTTTCGAAACGGTAGAATGGTGATTGACAAAAGACTGTCTCTCGTTCAGCTTAGGATGGAATCTTAGGGCGAGAATCTCGGCCGCCAGCTCTGGCCGCTGCGGTTACTGAGCACAGCTCTAATGGGTCCCTTTGCTCTCGGCGGCTTCGGGCGGTCCTCTGCGTTTCTCCTGGAGCCAGTCATTCGCTCGCGTGCAGGGCTCGCTGGGAGCGTCTCAGTGCGAGTTCCCGTGGGGCCGGCGCCCCTGGCCTTCTTCGAAGATCAGCTTTGGTGGTGAACGGGTGAGGACGCCGGGAGTGTCTTAACATACCACAGTGAAAAGTTCCTTTGGTTGACGTTCGGACAGTGAAAGCATGTAACAGGTTGGGTCAGTATTGTTTAAAACCCTTTTTGACTTCCCAGCCTCTACTGGGCAAAGTTCAGAATTTTTCTGAGCCTTCTAGGGTTTCTAGGCAAGCTTACTTATGAGGGGCCATCATTACAGCAACTCGTTGGGAACACCTGGATAGTGGAGCAAGAAAACTTTGTCACAAAGTCATGTAGGGCAAAAGTGTCGACGAACCTGGAGAATCTTCCTGAAGAACTTTAAAGTAGACTGAAAAAAATCATTAGGTCCTGGAAACCTACATTAAGACTTTGCAGAGATACGTGGATGGGTCAAATAAATCAGAGAAGACAAACTAGAGTGTAGGCTCCAGAGGTGGGGCAATAGAGAAGGAAACGATTTGCCTAAGAGTGCCATTTCAGGAGAAATCTTAAGGGTCTGGAATAGTGAAATCAGCTGTCCCCCTGCTAGGAACTCAGCAGCACACTGTCTCTTCAGTTGTCTTGAATGTGTTTCCTGTCCCCTAACATACCTGAGTCCAAGGAATTCAAGGAATGTTTCCCATGGCTTTTGCTTTATTCGATCCCATCTTCCCCTTACTCTCTGGCCACTTCTGAGCCTTTGTGGGCTTACTCTGACATCCCCTTAACATGTGCCCCAAGGCTCCTACTGTGCACCAGCTCGCTGGGTAATACCAGTCACTCCTGTGGCATTCCCATGGCATCAGTCACCACCTGTATACTGACAAGTCTGAAATCCTTTCATCTAACCTAGTTGTCTCCTAAACTAACTGGCCCTCTCCATTTAAATTCCTATAGGCACATCAGGTCTGGCACCGTAATTACACCTGTAATCCAGCACTTTGGGAGGCCAAGGAGGGCGGATCACTTGAGGTCAGGAGTTTGAGATCAGCCTTGGCCAACATGGTGAAATCCTGCTTCTACCATAATACCAAAATTAGCTGGGCATGGTGGCACGCACCTGTAATCCCAGCTACGGGGGAGGCTGAGATGGGAGAATCGCTTGAACCCGGGAGGCAGAGATTTCAGTGAGCCAAGATTGCACCACTCACTGCACTCTAGCCTGGGCAACAGAGAAACCCTGTCTCAACTAAATAACTAAAATTTTCTATAAGCACATCAAATTTGACATATTGAAACCAAACTCTTCCAGCCTGTTTCTTCTCTATTTAATCTCAGTGAGCAGTAAAACTGTCTTCTGTTAATTAAGCCAGAAATTTACCTCTGAAACTCCTCTTAAACATCACTTCTTCCAGAAAAACCTTCCAATCTCCTGCGTTTGGTGCAAGCATCGTACCCCTTTCTTTCAGCTTACCATACAATTCCTAGTTTGTCTCCTTTGCTAGACTATACAAGCTTTGCAAGATGATCCTGTTACACTGCTTTATACACAGCTCCTAGCACATTATAGGCATTAATTATGAATGAACACCACCAATACATTCTTTATGGCTAGTGCCTAGCACATTTGAATGAGTATGAATATAGTCTTCTGGAGACACGGAATGTGTTGTTTCCTGGCTGAAGGCTCTATCCAGAGTAAGTTTAGGTGCAAATCTTGAGAAGGTGATTGCATGCTTTGGTTGAGTGGCCACACAGGATCTGTCCCGAGGAGTCCTCATTATAGCTACTCATATCATTACCTACTCAAAGGTATGTATGGACTAGATGAGGACTAAGAATAATGAATGAAAGAAGAGGAAGATAATTTTTAAAATTACATCTAGATCTTGAATCATAAACTACCTGGACTGGTGAGCAGGGTGAGTGGGCAGAAAAGCCACCAAAATCTCCAAGTCAAGTGCTTACTCATGAGGAGCCACCATTACAGCAGTGCTTCAGAGCCAGTTTATCTTAAGGGGGCCTTCTCAGAATTTCCCCCCCGCAAGTTGCAATCATTCTTGGTTAAGTTTCATAAAGAGTTGCAGAAGTCCAGGCCAGGTCTTAGCCAAAAGGCTGGATTCACCAACCTATCATGTAGCAAATTCCTCCTTGGTTTCCACGAGGGGAGCAGTGAATCAACGAAGTGGATTTGCCATAGGATGGGGGTCAGCAGCATGCTCCTCACCACTTAGGGGTGGCTCAACAGTGCCTCCCCACAGCCACCCATGATGAGTCCAGGTCAGAGTTAATGCCATTACCTGGGGCTTTGAAAGTGTTCACTATAACCACAGGGACAGGTGAACTCCCCCGAGTGTTGCAGAGCAGCAGGCAATGACTGAGTACAGGACACAACTACTCATGAAAGAGGGAGTATCTGAGAAAGAAAATTGTCAGAAGGAATGGCTTTGCATTGTTTTGCAAGTGTCTCAAAAACTGGAGTAGTCAGTTGTATCAAATAGAGCTGAGGAGCCAAGGAAACTGACGTCTATCACGCTCTATGTATGAGGACTCCTACCAGGAACCAAACTGGGGCACCAATCAGGGGACACTGTGATCTTAGACTTCCCAGGCTTCCAAAACCCCAGGCTCCCAAAACAGTGAGGAATGAGTGTGTAAAGCCACCCAGTCTGTGGTATTTTTTTTTTTATAGCAGCCTGAGCTAAGACTACTGTTAAAAGCACTCTACATGTATTGACTTGAGTGCTCTTACAGGGGAGAGAAAAAAATGAAGCCATAGAGAGGATACATTTGCCCAAGTCAGTTAAGTGTAATGCCAGGATTCAAACCAATTAGATGCAGAAGCCACTCTCTCTTCTTGGATAGGGTCTATCACCTCTCTTATCATAGTCAAACCAGAAAAGAAAGCATCCAATTCCAGAAATGAGAAATACTGACTCTACGTACAGCACAAGTGCTCTGAGTTATTCATCAAGGCAGACCCAGCAGAAACATGAAAATGTCACATTAACAGGTTAATATTAAATTCAGTCATAAAATTATGTAACTGGTTGAAAAATTAATTTCCTACCACACACTCATGATTACATTACACCCAGAGGACAGAGAAATTCCATTTTTGTTTAAATTGTCAAGTTGAAGGATGTACACAAAAGCCAAACACAGTATTTGATATACCAAAGGATTATGATTTTAGTTCACACCAAAATGTTTAATCATATGCAAATTAAAACTGTGTAAAATTTTTTTACTCTCATGAGCAGACTGCAGAAAAGGTTAATCAAGAGACAATGCAGTATTTCATTTACTACTGAAAACCGGATATACCTGTGTCAGCTAAACAAGCAAAAGCAGCAGTTACTTTCAAGTAAGTTGTACCTCCATTTAAAGTATTATAATTCCACTTCCAAGGTTCCTTGATTACAAGTTATGTCTAAAACAATGACTTTGCTTTAAGCAGAAATGGAATTTCATTTCAACCATATATGAAAGCTATACATTTTAAGGCCATTCAATATCATACTTCTATACTTAATCTTTAATTACCTGAGAAAATGGAGCAAACTTTGACATTCTTCCACCTTAAAAACATGTCTCCTACCTACATTCTAACACTCCTTACTCATGTAATATTATCAAATATGTTGTTAGTAAAAGTCAGTAGTACTGGCCAGTGTTTTAAAACAAACATCACTCACTACACAAATAACTCTACCTGAAATTAGGTTACAAAAAACAAACCCTGTTTTCCCATTAAACCTCAGAAAGGGCTGGGAGCTGTGGCTCATTCCTGCAATCCCAACACTTTGAGAAGTCAAGGCAGAAGCATCCCTTGGGGCCAGGAGTTTGAGGCCAGCCTGGGGAACAAAGCAAGGCCTTGTCTCCACTAAAAATAAAATAAATGTAGCTGAGTGTGTTAGTATATGCCTGTAGTCCCACTCAGAAGGCTGAGGTGGGAGGATCACTAAAGCCCAGGACTTTGAGGCTGCAGTGAGCCATGACTGCACCACTGCACTTAAGGCTGGGTGACAAAACAAGACCCTCTCACACACACACACACACACACACACACACACACACACACACACACAAACCCCTAAGAAATATTTAGGTGACTATTTTCTTTATACGTTTCTGTATTTTCAAATATTTTGTAACAAGTCAAGAAAAAAATTTAAGTGTAGCTCTGAACTCCATTTGGCATAAATTAAAAATTATGTACAAAATCAAAATCGATGCTTGGCCTTAAGTTTCACTGTTGTAGTACTTGGAGGAAAATGAGTAGAAATTCAGTGACTCAATGAAAATAAATGATAAATGCTAAACATAAACCCAAAACAAAACAAAAAAGCTGATTAAGGAGTTACAATAAAAATCTTTATTTAGGTTTGGTCAGTACAGGTAAGATATATTGGAGTCACAGAGCAATATGCATTAACAGGATACAACAGTTCATAAAAACTGAGTAACTATGCACACAAATTTCTTAAACATTCAGTCACCTAATGAGAAAATGCACAGATGTATGGTGGAAAAAACTGTATCTAACACTGAAACTACTACAAGACTCCATCAATGAGTCCAACTTTTAGTGATAAAAAACTACTGTACTGGGCAAACTTGGCAGTCATAAACCCACATCTATTCTAACAAGTCTGAATGGTGCGTAAGTACAGTAACAGCATGAGTAAGAATGCCCTTACACAGCACAGGTTCTAAACAGACATAGATTTATACAGACGTCATTGTGTTATATTTTAAGGAAAAATTTCCATTTACAATTTCACATTAACTCATATAAAAATAACCTGACCCTACACAAAATGTCCTTTTAGCAACATTCAAATTAACTGTTACAATTTCCAAAGTGGCAGAGGTATTGAAGCAAAACAAACAAACAAAACCCAAAGAGAAACCCAACAAAAAGAACCAAAACGTACACCCACGAAAAGGCAAACTGTGACAAAAGTATGCATTAATTTTCTGGACAGTATCCTCTCCCAAATTAAATGACACTGTATAAAAATTTGCTGAAAAAATATTACAAAACTGAACCCTGTACATTTACACTTGAGTCCAAGCCATTCTGAACGTGGCGGGAACCCACAGTTCGGTTACCTTTCCCACTCACTGCTTTCTCCTCTTGAGGGTCATGATTGGAGTCTGTGTCATTTGATTGGTGTGTGAGAGAGTTTTCACTGCCCGTGGGAGAGTCTACACTTTCATACCCCGCACTGAGTTGATTTACGTAACCACTACCTCCTCTGCCAGTTCTCTCCTCTGAGCTGTTGGAGGCCTTATTACCATTCCCTGGAGAAGAAGGAAAGTCATCTTCAGTTGTGTTCCCCTCCCTGTGAAATCCAGACCCAGACGTCCTCTGGCGGGAGGAGCTACCATTACTTGGTCCGTTTGTCAGACGACTGCAGTCTTTACTTGTGGCCTCTGACTGTTCTACAGGTTCAGAAGCTGTAGTCCTGCTGGTACTTGGGGCAGAGGCCTGAGACTGCTGCTGCTGGTACTGAGCCAACTGCTGGCGTGTCTCCTTCAGCTGCTGCTGTAGAACTAGAATGGTACTCTGCATACCCTCTACTTCTTCGTCAAGCTGGATGATGAAGTCATTCAGTTCTGTGCAAAGGAGAGTCAAATCAACTTTAATAATCTCTTACAACATTGAAAAATGTTTCTTCAGTACCTGCCACAAAGCAAGGCAGTCAATAATGCTTGCTAAGTAAACAAATACAATACTAAAATCACACTACATTTATAAATTTTGCTTGGAATCAAAGTATGACTGAGTTTACTTTGGGGGAAGTCAGATACTTAATATACAGTTGGCCCTCCACATTCACGGGTCCTGCATCCGTGAATTCAAGCAACTGCAGAAGGAAAATATTTGAGGAAAAAACTGAGTCTATACTGAACATGTACAGATTTTTTTCTTGTCATTATCCCCCAAATACTACAGTAAAATAATTACTTACATAGCATTTACATTGTATGAGGTACTGTTAAGAAATCTAGAGATGGCTTAAATGTACAGGTTTCTTTTCTTTTTTTTTGAGACGGAGTCTCACTCTGTCACTCAAGTTGGAGAGCAGTGGCACAATCTCGGCTCACTGCAACCTTCACCTCCTGGGTACAAGTGATTCTCCTGCCTCAGCCTCCCAAGTAGCTGGGACTACAGATGTGTGCCACCAGGCCTGGCTAATTTTTTTGGTATTTTTAGTAGAGATGGGGTTTCACCGTATTGGCCATGGTTTGAGAAGGCAATTCTCAAACTTCTGACCTTGTGATCCACCACATCCGGCCCAATGTACGTAAGTTTATATGTAAATATGACACCGTTTTATATAAGGGTCTTATCTGTGGGAGGTCCTGACACCAATCCACCATGGATACTGAGGGACGACTTTATTAAGCAACCAAGTTAAAATTGTTTTGATCCATCTTTCCATACATCTGATAACAGTCCCTAAAGTTTGATTTACATTTACCTACGGGGCCACTATGGCCAGTCCCCTTATTCCTGACCCTCCTAGCCAGTGTCTTAATTCCATAGCAGGTCTGGCCCTTAAGGACAGTGTAGTCCTCTATAATACTGCAAAGAGGCCCATGTTCTCAACTAAGGACTGTTATACATATAAGGACAAGTCACAGGAAATAATTCCTGATGATTTTGAAAAGGTAAGTAGTTTAGAAGAAATTACTTGGCTATTAATCATCCTTGCAATTAATCATCAGAGACACTAATTTTCAATTTAAAATGTCAAAGAATTTAGGTATTTTCCTCATTAATAATGCACCTTACAAAGGGGAGAAACAGGACAGATGCAGCTACACTTGCACTAAAAAGGATGGAGGCTGACAAGTTTTGTTTATCTCAGCAAATTTAAAGAGTAAATCGCTTATTCACTAATAAAACCATCACAGGTACAATCAACTATATTACTTTTAGATCGCTGAAAACTGCCGAATATTTCTAAGATTTACACTTAACAAGAAATGGTTAATTTTTCCTTTCAAACACTGAATACAAATTTGTCCATCTTGTTAAGTAATATAATACCCTTTTATTTTTTACCAAATCCGACCCCCACTAAAAACAAAAAACGTAAGAAGTTTTGAACAATAAAGAATTAGGAGGTTGGGGAAAAACACATTATGTGGCTTTGCTGACTCAACTAAAAATGTTTCATTCACAGTAATATACAGTCATAGGCAGAGGTTAACAATGTACAGAATTTAACCTGTAATATTCATGACTGGCAGTTTTAAAAAGCCAGTGCAAAGTTAAGAGAACTTTTCAAAAAAAACCCCTTACCATCCTGACTGCTTTTAAGCTCCTCACTATATTTCTTCTGTAAAGCCAACTCTGCTTCAAGTTGTGCAATACGTCCCTGGGACAGCTGCCTTCCAAGCTCTTGATTCTCCTGGATAAGCATTCGACACTTCGCCATTAACTTTTTCCCTGTTTGGCTGCAAAGGAAAGAGCCATCTATCACAAAATGAAGACAAAACTCTCTATAACCTTCTTTACTTACAATTATTACAGTGATAGATGTAACACATACAAACATAACTGTATCACAGCAGAAGCTTCCCCATAATTACCATCTTCTTTTCTGGGACACATTCATCTTCTGCATTTCACTATTTTGCCAATACAGCAGCAAAAATAAACACTAAACAAAAAGTGTCCAAACAGCTACACCTTGTTTCTCTTACAACATCAATACTTCTAAAATCCATCTATTTTCATCTCAAATTATCATTTGAAATGGAAACAGAGCCAGTTAATTAACATATGTCTTGGCTACACCAATATTATTATAAACTGAAGTATCTAGTGCTTTATCAAAAGTTCTTGAAAAGGTACATGCAACATCAATCACAAATGCTTCTTTATAATCTATGAAAATCAGTACCTACAAATAAAAATGAATTAGAGTATTTATTCCTGCTAGAAAAACATTTAATAAGGATTTTCCTTAATAGGACGTCCTCCAGCGTGGGCAACATAGTGAGACCCCAATGCTACAAATTTTTTTTTAAAAAACTGGCGAGGCACACATGCTTGTAGTGCCAGCCTCTGGAAAAGCTGAGGTGGGAGGACTGCTTAAGCTCAAGTGGTTGACACTGTGACCATGCCACTGCATTTCAGCCTGGGAAAGAGATCCTGTCTCAAAAACAAAGAGGAGAGAGGGAAGTTTTCTGGTACATCCATCTTCCACAACTCTCAAGAATATATGAATATATCTATTATATCAATTGAGGAACATTCAGCAATTATTATTTTTTAAGACTTAAGACTTTATTGACAGAAAACATCATCCTTTTGACACAAAAATAAGATCAGTGGTCGTGTATCACAATTCAAACATAAGAATATCTGCCAATATAGGAGTGCCACACTTTCCACAAATTAGTTTCTAAATGCTAGTGCAACATACTAAGAACCTATGTGCACATACATAGCAACTGCAAAAATGTAATGAAAAGCTCAAATGTTTCTCAATAAAATTTTATTGCTTTTCTTTAAGCTGCAGCAATAGAAGAAATTGTTTCTTCTTATAATCATTTATGAAGACAAAAAGGAAGACAAGAGAAATGATCACTTTTAAAAGAATCTAAGTAAATAATTGTTATCTTTACCTTTGAGACTTGGATAAAGACAGTGTGACATTCTTGTCCTTGGGAGTAAGCCCAGATTGACCTTATTGGCTAAAACATTTTTTAAATTCTAGTCTTTCCTTCTTCTGGTGAGGCTTTCACTTGCCTGATACATCAGTATGCCTTAGAACTTTAAAAATGGAAGCAACTCGTAAAGAATTATCATTCTTTGAAGAAGTGTTGCACAGTTCTTTTACCTACAACCTAATTTCTTTTTTGAGATAGGTGGATCTGACTGTGTTGCCCAGGCTGAAGTGCCGTGGTGTGATCTTAGCTCACTGGAGTCTTGACCTCCCCAGGCTCTGGTGATCCTTCCACCTCAGCCTCCAGAGTAACTGGGACTATAGGTATGCACCACCACCACCAGCTAATTTTTGGATTTTTAGTAGAGATGGGGTTTTTCCATGTTGCCCAGGCTTGTCCCAAATTCCTAAGCTCAAGTTATCTGCCCACCTCAGCCTTCTGAAGTGTTCAGATTACAGGCATCAGCCACTGTGCCTGGCCACATGTTTTCTAACCTAATGTAATTCAAGGAAAAGTTCGTAATTAAGCTTCTTGACACAAAAATCTGTGAACAGTTAAACCTGGGTTACTACTGTTCAGAGGGGCCCAAGGTGTAAGCCACCAGTGAGCATGAGGTAAGGGGTTCCTTCTTTTTTTTTTTTTCTTTTTTTTTTTTAGAGACAGGGTCTCGCTATGTTGCCCAGGCTGGAGTGCAGTGGCTATTCACAGGCGCGATCCCACTACTGATCAGCACGGGAGTTTTGACCTGCTCCGTTTCCGACCTGGGCCGGTTCACCCCTCCTTAGGCAACCTGGTGGTCCCCCACTCCTGGGAGGTCACCATATTGATGCCGAACTTAGTGCGGACACCCGAT
>PVKP010004148.1:0-38555 GCA_004027715.1 Plecturocebus donacophilus | reverse complement strand
CATAGCTGGGACTACAGGCACGCGCCACCATGCCCGGCAAGGGGTTCCTTCTTTGTTATGATAACTGTATTAGCTGGTGTTCTTGTTCATCGCTATTGTAGCTCCAGATTTCCATCATTTCCCATCAGCACTCTCAGGCTTTAGCCTCCACTGAACACCCACTTAGAAATTAAACAGTGAGAAATTGAGAAAGATGAAAGATGCAGGATTGTCAAAAACAATGGAATTCCTTCCACTTTACTACCTATGCTCTCAAAACTGTCTTCTTGCAAAGTATTTATATTTTAAAGAGTAGAATAAAAGACAACTGTAAGATACATTAATTTATGACCTGACTTAACCATTTTAATTTGTGACTTGACTTAACCCCATATAAAAATGTCACAAATTCTAATGCAAAAAAGGTTTCATTTTAAAGCCATATCTTTTTATAAATAAATGTCTAAGCTAATCTATCACGTTTAAAACTAGTGATCACTAAAATAAATTTTAACAAAATCACTGTTCTGAAAAAATAATTTAATTACAAGTAATTTTTTTGAAATAATTTTTTAAAATTACAAACAAAAAACCTCATTCCTAAAATCAACCCACAAACATAACAGAAAGCACTTTAAAAGATGTACCTCTAAACACTGTTTAAAATGTGTGCATCCTCACATGAATGAAATATTTTAACTTAAGTGGACAGGTTAATTTAGGGAATCTTTCTTCCTCAAAATTAAAACAGAAAAACAGTAAAGTGAAGACAGACACACACACACACACACACACACACGTACACGCACACACCTCAAAGCAAAATCCATTCCACTATTTGAAATATTCCAGACAGGGGATTGCCTGAGCCAATATTTGTTTCAAATTAGTGATCTATTTATAGTACCTGATATACTCTGGCTTACAGTCAATTTTAGAGAAAAACATCCATTTAGAAGTGATTCAAATAAATTATGATACCTTAATATAATGGAAATACACTACGTAACCATTAAAAATGTAGTAGTCTAGATATACTAAAAAATGGAAAAATGCAGAAGAGACCAAGTGAAAAAAACAAGGTGCAAGTCATCTGTGTTTATGGTATGATCACATTTGTTTAAAACAATATACATAAAATGACTGTATATGTATAGAAATAATCTTGATGATACCCAAGAAAAGTAACAGCAGCTACTGCTCCTGGAGAACAGAATGGGAATGTCAAGGTCACATCCAGGAGTGACACTCACTCTTCATCTCCAACTTCCTCTACAGTACTTCAATTTTACACACAAGCATGTATTATCTTATTAATTAGAAGAGAAAATTTTAACAATGACAAGAAAAAATCCATAGAACTCATGACTGTTAACTAAGTGGCAAAGAAAGATGCCCACTAAATTTGAGTACATGTTATACATTTTATGAATTACTTCTTGATCTACTAAAAAGATACTTAGGCCATTTCTACTGTGATCTTAAATGGCATAAAATATATATAAAAGGCTTAATGCAAGCATATAAGCTAATTTCAAACAGATCTGGTTACTTACCCTCCAACCCTCACAAATAGTGAGAATTTTAGAAGCAGATTTCTTGCTGAAAAAGTCACACAAACCACTTCTTCAACCCACCCTCTGCCCCACAATCAGTTCCCTAAAGCACAAACATACAAGATACTTACAATTGATTTGAATGATAAAGAGAGAACTTAAGTCACCCTTGTTAAAACTGCACTTAAACGTTGGGACAAGCTGGAACATTTATCTTCCACTCATCTTAGACTCCATTATCACCAAGCGAAAATTTGAATTGGTGACTTATAGAATGATCTGACGGAAAAAATTCACCTCCAGGATTGGATGGAAGCATGAAGAAAATAATGCCTCATTTATCTAAATGATTAAATGAATTTGCTAGAAATGATCACTATACCTTTTTTCAATTCACAAAATGTCTTACTTAGGCCAGCCCACAGTTCCAACACATTATCTTCTGGCAGGCACCCTGTGAAGCTGTCCCACATTACTTTCTACTGCAATACCCTGGGACAAAGCGTCATAAAAGTAACAAGTGTCAAGTCTCCTTGTCTTTTATGATATCAAATGGAATAAAGTAGGTCATTTAAAAATGAGGCACAGCGCCTTTTCCTTCACTTTGAAGAGCACAGCAACAGTATTTCCAAAATCAATCTGCTCTCCACAGCCCCCCCCATTAAACTGTTAAAGAGTACAACAAAATCATCATATTCTTTCAACTTAAAAAAAAAAAACAACTATTTCAAGGCACATTTAATTTAATATCAAGAGTGCAATACAAAAGGCCCAAATACAATGAAGGAACACATTCCCCCATTAACACCAACGACAATGCTCTTTTAAACATGTGCCTGTTGAATGGAATGGGGATTTCATAAAATTCACTAAAAAAATAATGCAGTGAGTCTCATCACAGCTAATATCCTTATACAATCTAGTTGTGAAATGAATGTTTATAATGCTTAAGTTTGATACCACACCTTCATGTTTGTACAGTCCTCAGTAAGATTATCTACAGTTTTTGCAATCATTCAAAGAACAAACCATTGAATAAAAACCACATTGATTTAAGGCTCAAGCAAGTAATACAGAGCCCCAAACTAAATGGTTAAATATATGTACTACTTGTACGGACATCTATTATTTGATTCTCTCATGACTATTAAAAGTTGGTTCTCAGCAAATAAACCCTTTAAAGGCAAAATTCACCTCATTTGAGTTTTGACCCAGAAGTTCAACAACAATCATGAAGTCCACAGTCTTATTGGCAAAACTGATATACAGTGTCTCTAAGTCACTGTGCTCAAGGTTAAGAGCGATGCATATTCCATTTTTACATTTTACTGGAATTTTACATGTTCAATTCATGACTTAAAATCTCTAGGTTTTCATTCCTTCAAACTGTCTGAAGACACAGTGTGCCACAGACTTAAGACTTCTGTTTCTCCCTCTATTTTCTTCAAACAGAAACACTTCTCAAGTGTCTACATGTTCTAGAAGGGGAATTTTTCGGAGGTGGCCACTTCTTCGGAATAGTCCGACGCCATCAGGCCTCTGAAGCAAGGGGAAGGGGAAGAGAAAAAGCTGAAACACAAGGTTCATCTGGTAAGTTTTACATTACCCATTACAAGCTGGACAGTGTAAGAATGTGGCTTTTTTTTTTGGCTCAAAAAGTCTGAGTCTTGGTGTGGAAACGAGTACTTGGCTGTCCCACCACAGCTTTCTCGTAGTGGGACTGTCAGGGAAGTCTTGACTGGGGAGTATGATTTGTTTACCTATCAGGCGTAAACTTCCAGGCACTCAGTTCATTTTGGGCTTGTTCCAGTTTGTCTTTAGTCTGTTCCAGTTCACCTTTCATTTTTAGGAAAAACAAGTTGATCGCTGGGTCTACCATTGTTGATCTCAGTTGGGCAACGCTCGGCTGCTGGACTTGCTTGAGGTACTGGATTTGAGTCTGTACAAAGCCAAAGAAACAATTACGACCTAATCAAAGGAAAAATACATAAGAAGGTGGGGAAAACTCCCTCCCTCACTTGATTTACTAACTCCCTCATTAAGCCCCTTCCCTCTTTGATCCTGAAATTCTCTAGAAAAATCTTTAAACTTTTTAGAAAAAGTACAAATTAAAAACTATTTGATGAATATGCTAATTACTCTGATCTGATTGCTATATATTGTATATATTGAAACATCACTATGTAGTAGTCCTTGAATATGTACAATTATTATTTGTCAATTAAAAAAAATATTTGTTTAAGGTTATTCATGTAGGAATTGAGGCCATTTGATAACATCTCCAAATCCAGGACTTAACTTTAAAATGGCTACATACATTTTACTTTACAATCCAAACATTACCAAAAATAGACAAAACTCAATGTTATATTTACTAAAACTGCTGACAATCCACTGGAAAAAAAGCAAAGTTTAAAATATTAATTACCTAACAGTTAATGAAGTCTTTTGGTTTGCTTATTTTAAATTTTGTCTGTGAAAATTATTCTATGTAAAGTCCCCTAAAAATACATCAGGTACAAGATTATAACTTAAAATACACATTTGCAGCTCTAAAAGAAAAAAATATACAGTACTTACATCTACACGAGTTGCCATTACAGCTTATAAAAGCAAAACTCTATAGGGCCTTAAGCCAAAATAAAGTAAAATCCATACTTTTTTCCCTTCTGTGTAGATTTGAATTATAGAATTATAAAGCTGGAAAGTAACTAACCTAATCCAAACTGCTTATTTTGAGATTAAATAACCCAACTGTTTAGTTCAGTGCCATAGCTGGGACTAGAAGTCTAGTTCTCTGGCCTTCTGATTCCCAGTCTAGAGCTTTTTCCACCATACCAGAACCCTTCTACTTACATAATGAAACCTTCAATTTCGACTTCAGTTGTACTATTTACTAGCACACTAAAAATATATTTCTAAAATATGAAATACAGTTATTAGTGTTAAATTCACCATTTTAGTCATACGCAAAGTAGATTTGGCCAAGTTCTAGCTACATACTAAGGTTTAAACAGGATTACAGTTAAAATTTCCTAATATAAATTTAGTAAAAGGAAGAAATATGCTAGGTAAATTGGGACTGTTATTGAATTAGTTTCACTGAGCAAACAAAAATAATATTTTTTGAACAAAGAAGTACAACCGTATAGTCAATGTGAAGCCAACTGCTAAGATAACAAAGCAAGAACACACCATGTCTTACAGCAGACAACATGTACTGATGAAAGTCTACAACAGAGACTCAGTTACTGTTTAGGTTTACAAAGACCCAATAGTCAACATTTTCAATCATGAAAAGAGAGGTGAATTCTGACTAGAATAAATTCCATGTTCTAGAGATGAGAACACTGGGTAAAGTGTTTTCAAAGTTAGTTTTATTCCTAAATCTATTTTGATTGGCAAAAGACTAAATGAAAATTAGAAAAACCACTGAGGTGAACAAAAATGATAGATTTTACTTACCAACAAAATACAGAGTTAAGAATACAGTAACTATTTATGTGCTAACTTACGCCTTTCACTCAAAACTGACTAAATTGACTACTGATGTACTTGGCAAAGACTGCATGTAGACAAAGAAATACAGGATTATTATTAAAAGATCAAACAGTTAAGTTAGTATGTTGGGCAAACAAAAGACCTACAGAAACAGACTCCTGGAATACCAAGGGTAAAAGCAGCAGCACTGTTCTAAAGGATAGGTACTGGCCAGGCATGGTGGCTCACAAGGTCAGGAGCTCAAGACCAGCCTGGGCAAGATGGTAAAACCCCATCTCTACTAAAAACACAAAAAATTAGCTGGGCATGATGGTGGGCACCTGTAATCCCAGCTAATTGGGACACTGAGGTAGAGAATTGCTCGAACCTGTGAGGTGGAGGTTGCAGTGAGCTGAGATCGAGCAACTGCACTCCAGCCTGGGAGAAAGAATAAGACTCCACCTCAAAATAAATAAATGAAAAATAAATAAATAAAGGACAGGTACCTAATACAAACCTTTCCACGTTTTTTCATTCTCAAGGGGGTAAGAAACCCTCCTTCTCAGGGCCAAGCTTTTCAACCGTTTGCTTAACCTATTCCCTCCTACCTCCTCTAGTGCATAACTCCCATTCTTTCTACCCTTTAAATTTGGTTTCTCACCATTCCCACTTCACGGTTTCTCTAGAACAGGGGTATCCAATCTTTTGGCTTCCTTGGCCAACAGCCTCGTAACTGCCAAATCTAATGAACAATTTTAAATTCCTATTGTATAGAACTTTATGTATGCCTTTGTTTTAATCACTTTATTTTTTTTTGGGGAGGGGGGAGGAAAGAATATTGGATTTCCTCAATTTTCCTAACACCACACTCTGCTCTTTTAAAATTTGATCTTTGTAGGCTCTATCCTAGTAGCATCACTACTCAACTAGTCAAACAAGACAAACCTGAGAGCTGTGATTCTTCCCTAAATTTTTTCATTCCTTCCACAACAGCATCCAAACTAAAAAAGTCCTATTGATTTGTGCCTCCAAAACACCTATTGTGTCCTGCCTGCTCCCTGTTGCCAGTGGCTTCATTTATCTCATCTGGACTATTTTAATAGACTGACAATTGGTTTTCTTGCTTAAAGTCCTGTTCCACTCAAATCTATCTTTCATACTCAAGCAAGTGATCTACTTAAAAAGTAAATCTAAGTCTGATCCATCACATACATCTCTTGCTTAAAAATTCTTCAGTGGCACCCTCTCTCCTAGAATACCCAAGATTTGAGGCCTGACCTCATCTCTTTTCACTGTCACCTGAATCTTTACCCTCATCTGCCATATATAATTTTGACTTTTCTTGTGATTTTGCTCCTGCTGCCCTGCCCTGCCTGCAAAACCTCACTTGTATTATAATTGGAAGAACAGGAAGTTATTCAGCTGGCCTGTGTAGGGGACAGCTATTAAAAAAAAAAAGCTGTAAAAAGTTAGGTTCCATTATAATTGAAATAACCTTAAAATCCAGGTCGAAGAGACAAGAATGACGAGGTGTCACCAAAGGCCTTCACCAGGCATGATATGATCAAAACTGCCAGTGTATATAGGACAGCTGGAGAATCAGAGGTGCATCAATAGCACATATTATGCAGGCAAGTGCTTAGTACCTCAACTGAGATGTCAAGAGTAGAAATCCGTAAGAGAAAAGAATTCAAGACATTCTGGTCCTATGAGATAGTACCATTAACATCATCTATTCAAACTGTATTTCCCAAGTGTTAGCAGTCTAAAGGTAAGAATCATTTTTTGTGAAAAGGAAAATTTGTTAAAACATTCATTAGTAAGTATGGAGAAAAAAGTATCATTGGTAGTGAGAATTACAACAAACTGATAGGAACAAAAAGACAAAATGTGGTGATGAGGTGGAGAAAATGGTAATGGGCCAGGTGCAATGGCTCACAACTACAATCCCAACAGTTTTGGGAGGCCAAGGAGGGAGGACTGACTGAGGCCAGGAGTTCAAGATGGGCAATGTAAAGACCACATCTCTACAAAAAATTAAAAAATCAGCTGGGCTTGGTGGCATGTGCCTGTAGTCCCAGTTACTCAGGAAGCTGAAGTGAGCTGTGATTACACCACTGTACTCCGGCCTGGATGAGAGAGAGACCCTGTCTCAAGAAAAGAAAAGGAAAGAAAGAAAATGATAAAAGCCAGCGTTTAGCAAAGTAAAATATGAAAAAGTCAATTAGAAAAAAGGGAAAGATGAGTAAATGAGTATTTTTGTGGAAATTTAAACAATCTCTGTTTAAATTAAGGAACATTCTGTAGGTAAAAGGAACAAGACTGTGCCCATAGATTTTTGGTGTGTCTCCAGTGACCAGAATACTACCTTAGAAGATTATAACAACACATATGTATCAAATGAATGGAGAATACGCAAAGAATTGAAGAAACACTGAGATTTTAAAATCAGAAACAAGGATATAGCTGCCTCTAATTATTCTGTATAATTACAACGAAAGATCGAATCTCAGCTACCAGAACTGGATAATCAATTACTAGATTTCAGTTCTACGTAGACACAGTAAATACTACACAATACACATCAAAGTTCTAACATTTAAAAAGGAGACACTGAAGAAGTTGCTGGCACTAGGAAAAACAGTTCAGAGGGGACAAGAGACCAGAGGTAAAGTAATCAGATGGCTTTCCTAGCCAGTGAAACGTAAAGCAGTAAGGAGCAAATGCTCTCTTATTGATCATACCTTTAGACACCAAGGTATCTGAAAAATGTCTGGAAGTGATAAACTAATATTCATAAAGCATGAAAATTTAAACAAACAAAAACAACTTAAAACTTTTGCCTTATTGGCCACACAAAAAATTTTAGTCTAAATGAGGAGACATCAAAATTTTCATCTAGTATACTTAAAGCTCAAAGTGTATATACCTATAAAAAATATGGTTTTATATTCCATTAAGTATTTAAAAATCAACATGTAACAATGAGAACTAAAAACCAATTCCTCAACTAAAGACTTATACAACTTGACATACTTACAGTACACTCTTGCATCTCTTGTTCCTTGGTTGCTAGTCGCATTACAAGGATGTTTTCCCTGCGTGCAGACTCCTGCTGTTGTTGCTTTAGTTTTTCTTCAGACTCTCTTAGGCCAGTTACATCATTAGCTGATGATTTAAAATATATATATAAATATGATTTTAAGATCAAGTTCTAAATATCTCTGTCAAGAACAATAAAAACTAGGGTCAAAAATTTCCTCAAGTCTACTTTCTATCCTAACTCCCTTTATAAAAGGGAAATTTTTCCTGGTCATGAGAGCTTCTTTAGGAGGTAATGGTGTCACAGTGCTCCATGACTACTAACTGAATTATGTTTTCATAGTTTCATCTGTTCGCAACAGAAGACAGAAAACATCTGTTTGTGTTATACAGTATTCATAAAATCCTGATTAGTATGTTTTAACCTATTTAATATAAAAATGCTGGCTCAGCACCGGCTCACGCCTGTAATCCCAGCACTTTGGGAGGCTGAGGTGGGTGGATCACCTGGGGTCAGGAGTTTGAGACCAGCCTAACCAACATGGTAAAATACCATCTCTACTAAAAATACAGATTAGCCAGGCATGGTGGGGCATGCCTGTAATCCCAGCTACTTGGGAGGCTGAGGCAGATGAATCACTTGAACCTGGGAGGCAGAGGCTGCAGTGAGCCCAGATTGCATCACTGCACTCCACCCTGGGCGACAGCGTGAGACTGTCTCAAAAAAATAAATAAAAAAAAATAAAAACGGTAATAACTGCTGGACAATTAGTATTTTAAACTTGAGGCAGGATCTTATTCTGTGACCCAGGCAGGAGTGCTGTGGCACAATCATAGCTCATTGCAGCCTTGACCTCTGGGGGTCAAGTAATCCTCCTGACCCAATTTTTAATTTAATTTAATTTATTTATTTTGTAGAGACAAGGTCTCCCTATGTTGCCTATGGTCTCAACTCCTGGGCTCAAGTGATCCTCCCACCTTGGCCTCCCAAAGTGCTGGGATTATAGGTGTGAGCCATTGGGCCCAGCCTTAAACTTTCATAATGTTCATGACTTCTATGGATTATAACATAGTCATGTAAAATCAGAATTTCAGGGTATAAATTCTCTGATGTTAGACAACAACATATATTGGTTTTCATACTCAACAAATAGTATGTGATTCAAACAGTAAAAAGTGAGACTAAAATGCTTTAAAATGATAAACTTTTTGATATTTTCAGATTTGAAAAAAATCTGTAAATAGATACTACACTTAATTAAGCTATATATATTAATTTAAGCTGTCATAAACCTGTTACTGGTTGTTTCTATTTATTTCCCTTCTAGACTAATAACTCATGCTTCAAGTCATACTCCTATGTAGAAAGGGTTGGGGACAAGAAAAGTTTCAAGTAGTTCTGAGTTACTGTATCTACACTCAGAACCTTGCATATTATTTTGCTAAGTCATACCATTATATGAGTATTACATATCTGTCTTTTCTATTCATCTTTATATTTTCTTGCACCCAATACAGTGCCTATGTATAGTTCTTATAATAAAACACTTGAGAAAAATTACAGTTGCTTTAATAAAGCCAATTATCCTTTTGATTGGAACAATAATCAAAAGATTATTCAGTCTTTCAGGAAGCTAAAACTCAAACTTACAGTTAAGATCTGTGTACTTCCCCTCCAAAGCTTGTACATATGCTTCATATTGTTTCCATCTAGTTGAAAAAAAAATCCATACATTACTTACAGTGAGATAGCTTTTACTTAAAAAAAAAAAAAAACAACTAGAAGATTACATGTATAAATTTGCAGATCTAAGTAATACTGAGCATTCTGCTGATTTTTAATTTTGAGATCGTTTTAATTTTAAATCCAGTTTTTTTAGAGTCTTGCTCTGTCCCTCAGGCTGGAGTGCAGTGTTGCAAAAAGGGTCTGGGCTCAAGCGATCCCCCAGCTCAGCTTCCTGTATGGCTGGGACCAAAGGCGCATGGCTAATTTTTTGTGGAGATGGGGTCTCACTACACTGCCCAGGCTGATCTTGAACTCCTGGGCTCAAATGATCCTCCCACCTTGGCCTCCCAAACAGCTGAAATTACAAGCCTGAGTCATCACACCGGCCTAAATCTAGTTTAACTGATAATGAAGTAGTCCCTCACTATTCCTTCCCTTTTATGGGACACAGGTTAAAGGAGATATACAGAGAAGGTGCTTTCTGCTAAGAACATGCCAAGCATGCTCTGGGTAAGATCAAACCCCAGATTCACTTTGGTATCACTGATGTTCAGGACAATCCTGGATTAGAAGCTGAAAAAAAAAAAATCCTGCTGCTACTTTCCTATGTTGTCCACTTGGAACAAAAGGCATATTAGAAATGTGCCTAATTATGCAGAACTGAAGGTTCTTTATCTCGGCTCTTTTGTGAAAATACCCTGTGACTCTTCTCAAGGTAGTATCAATTTCTGCCTATAAACAAAGGGGGAAAATATAACACTTTTCAAGACTGTAATTTAACAGTCACATCTAACTGGCAGAAACTACCTGCATAAATGCCGTATGCTATCAGAGTACAAGGGTACTTTTTTTCTTCATTATACATCTCTACCATGAATATACACTACTAGATCCTCTTAGCAATAAAGATTTTTCAGTCTTATTAGGCAGCTCCTAATGGAAAGTACCTTGCCCTGAATGTCTGCTATCCTGCATATTTTAAGAGCCATGTTTTCAAACTGCTCTTCAGGTAGTTAATTAAAATTTGCTTTTAAAAAACCATTTAATAATCTTAAAAATAGGCTTGCCGTAAGTTATTAACATTACAACATAATGAACAAAAAATACTTCCTAATACCAAACTAATCCATTTTCTACATAAACACTACTGTTCAGCCAAGGTCATGCTTATTTTTATGGCACTTACAACCTAGGACACATACAGTTTATCAAATATTTGGTGATGTATAGAGAAAGGTCTTCTATGGAGGCTAGAAAAGAACGATTTATTTTAGAAGAACAGAAAAATATAAAAACTGAAGCAAGAACATGTATATCACAAGGATAGAAAGAAAGCATAGACTAGTTAAATAAGCAGCAGCTGGTCTGAAATCATCAAGGGAATTAAACAGAAAAGAACTCACCTAAAAGTCTTACTGAGAATTCCCTAAGATGTTAAACTGACTGCAAGGATATACACTGCATATGATTTAGAAACCTTAAAGGTATCTTAAAATAAAACATTTCTATGATTATTTAATAGGATTACTGATTTTTCCCCTCCTACAGTTAAATAAAAAAATGACTGCACAGACTAACTAGAGCAATTATGTAAGAAGGCATAAAAAGAAGTGTACAATACTAGAGGTAGGGGAAGAAAAAAAATCAGGGCTGGGCATGGTGGCTCATGCCTGAATCCCAGAACTTTGGGAGGCCAAGCATTTAAGACCAGCCTGAGCAACACTGCAAGACCTCACCTCTATTATAATTTATATTTATAAGTTTTTATTAAAAAAAACAAACCAGCATCGAGTAGTCATCATATATCACAAGTAAGTATCCACCTTTAGCAGAAGACAGGAGTGTTTTAGAATACCAAGGATTTAAACTTTATGTGCAGGGCGATAGAGGTATATAATGGAAACTGTCGCATGTATGAGATTATGGCAAAAAAAGGTAAGAATGTGTTTATAATACAGTAGCTATGCAAAGGTGAAAGCAGGAAATTGTCACACTCTAGGAAACAACAAACTCTTTGTTACCCTATCTCACAAAACATCTTTTCTCTCCCTGGCTTTCAGCCTGTTAAATAAAAATACTCATTTTATTTTCATCTAAAAGTTATCCAGAAACTTACTAACCATAGCAATAATATATAGAAAGAATATATGTAAATTATAAAACACAGAACATCCTACTTCCTGATTTCTTACACACTCTAAAAAGATTATATGCTGTACCTGACAATCTGCTTTTGTAAGACATTTGTAATATAACCACGGAAATTCAGAACTGGAAGTAACCTTTAAAAGTAACTCAACCCCTTCAACTTACAGATGAGAAAATGAGGTGTATGAAATTAAATGAGTTGGTCAAGGTCACACTAAGAAGAAAAAGTAACCTTATTTCATTAAGTAAATTATATATTTCTTCCAAAAATATAAGTGCATCTTTTAGGATTTCTTTTTTTTTTTCAAATGTTAACCACAAAAGGAAAAACTACACAAAACAAGCCATGGATTTGGCAAACTTATAGCTTCTTAGCAGTTCTTTAAAGTTTTCCTCAGTGTTAACATACTGAAGAAAGAGGTCACAGGAAATATGTTCAAAAAGTACTTAAATTATTTGAGGATGTAACAACATTAAAAACAGTATCTGGCATAAAGACAAATATTACAGTATGGAGTCACAATACAATGTTCTATAGAAAGATTTTTGAAAAAAGGAACATTTTACCTTAGAATTAACTCATCTCTTGCCATAACTTTGAAGTCTGTTTCACTCAGTCGAACCTAAAAAGAGAATTATGAAATGAATTGAGTACTCTTCCTGAAGAAACAAAGCTCTATACCAAGACCTATGAAACATCTCTCGAGTGAGAGATTTAAATGGCTTAGTACTTATTATTAAAAAAAAAAAAAAAAAAAGAAAAGATTTTATTACAAGCTGGTTTTTTTTTTTGAGACAGAGCCTCACTTTGTTGTCTAGGCTGGAGTGCAGTGGCGTCATCTCGGCTCACTACAACCTCTACCTCCAGGTTCAAGTGATTCTTCTGCCTCAACCTCCCAAGTGGCTGGGACTACAGATGCGCAACACCATACCTGGCTAATTTTTGTATTTTTAGTAGAGACGGGGTTTTACCATATTGGCCAGGCTGGTCTTGAACTCCTGACCTCATGATCTGCCCGCCTCGGCCTCCCAAAGTGCTGGGATTACAGCTGTGAGACACGGAAACCAGCTAGTTTTCTTTTTCTTTTAAACGGTAAACTATTTCGTATCTTGACAATAGGCATCATCATTAGGGAAATAGACATTAAAACCCCAGGTATCGGCCAGGCGTGGTAGCTCACGCCTGTAATCCCAGCACTTTGGGAGGCTGTGGCAGGCAGATCGCGAGGTCAGGAGACAGAGACCATCCTGGCTAACACGGTGAAACCCCCTCTCTATTTAAAAAAAAGAAGAAGAAGAAGAAGAAGAAAAACCCAGGTATCACCACACACTGATAAGAATGGCTAAAACAAAAATTAGTGGCAACACAAATGCTGGTAAGGATTTAGAGAAAGTGAAGTTTCCTACATTGCAGGTGAGAACGTAAAATGGTATCTGAAAAAGTTTGGCAGTTTCTTTTATTAATACAACTAAAAGTGAATGTGTCACAGAACCCAGCAGTTGCACTCTTAACCATGTGTCTCAAAGAAATGAAAACTAACATCCAAGCAGTTTTACTTGTAAAAGTCAAAAAACTGAAAACTACCCAAGTGTCTTTTAATAGGCAAATGATCAAACTATGATACAGCCACACCATGGAACACTTTAAGCAATCTAAAAAAAAAACAAAACAAAACAAAAACAGGACTACTAATACATGAAACAATTTGTGTAAGTCTTAAGGAAACTGTGCTAAGTGGAAGGGAAAGAAGAAAATCTCAAAAAGATACATACTACATGATTTCATTTATATAACACTCTGAAATAGCAATTATAGAAATGGAAAATAAATTAGCAGTTGCCAGGCATCAGGCAGGGAGAGAAAGGGGGTAGACGTGGCTTTAAAATAACTCAATGAAGCTTTGTGGTGATAGCTCAGATGTGTATTTTGATAAGTGATGGTTATACAAAGCTAGACATGATAAAATTGCATATAGCTCCTCCCCACTCCCTCCGCCAACAGTACAACATGAAATGTGAATAAGCTCTGTGGATTGTGCCAATATCAATTCCCTGATTTTCAGTTATTAGAGATGTTTGCTAGTCACTCAAGATGTTAACAATGAAGGAGGCTCAGTGAAAGTTGCACAGAACCTCTCTGTACATTTATTTGCGACTTACTGTCAATCTGTAATTATTTCAAAACAAAAAGTTAAATGGGGATGAGTTGACATGCTTCATAAATGGAGAAATGGTATTTTCACTACACCAAACAAGTAGTGAGATACCTCTCCTAATTCAGTATAAAATTAAGGCTTTGGCTGGGCACTGTGGCTCATGCCTCCTGCACTTTGGGAGACTGACGTGGGAGGATCTTTTGAGCTCAGGAGTTCAAGATCAGCCTGGGCAATGTGGCAAAACCCCATTTCTACCAAAAAACACAAAAAGTAGCCAGGCATAGTGGCACATCTGTAGTCTGAGCTATTTGAGGGGTGGAAGAATTGCATAAGCTGGCGAGTATGAGGCTGCAATGAGCCAAGATTGTACCACTGCACCCCACCCTGTCTCAGAAAATAAAAAATAAAGGCTTTATTAGTATTTCCTTATAAGACACTTAATTTTTTTTTTTTTGTTTCAGATTATAATACTAACCAGTAAAATAGTATTACTATAAAATGGAATGGGGGAACTATTATACTGCAATATATTAAAAGGCTGCCATAGGCCAGGCACAGTGGCTCATGCCTATAATCCCAGCACTTTGGAAGGCAGAGGCAGATGGCTATCTTTTGAGCCCAGGAGTTCCAGACCAGTCTTGGCAACATAGCAAAACTCCATCTCTACAAAAAATACAAAAATTAGCTGGGCATGGTGGCACATACTTGTAGCCCCTAGATACTCAGGAGGATGAGGTGGGATGAATGCTTGAGCCCAGCAAATAGAGGCTGCAGTGAGTCGATATTCACCACTGCACTTCTGCCTGGACAGAGCAAGACCCTATCCAAAGGGAGGGAAAAAAAAATGGTACCAGAGGGAGCACACAGTAATTCTCAGATTATGAAAGCACAGTACAATCCTTTATTCATTTTATGAATAATTTGACTCCAAAGCAGGATAGAAACTTCTGTAATATCTAAATATTTCACATAAATATTCAGTTTAGTAAGTATAAGCCCTGCTTTACCAACTGAATTACAAATTCCTCCTAGAAACTGTTACCTCTTTTATAATACCCACTGTGTGTGTGCGTACAAGTAACTAAACTCTAGGTAGGAAATGTACAACAGGGGAAGACTGAGACTAAAAAACAAAGCTTCAGAGGAAAAAGGCAGAATCTGAAAACTTGCTATAACCATTTTTTTATTTTTGAAAAATAAAGTAGTTTTAAATTACAATCAAAGGGATTTACACTAGGACAAGAAGAATGAATAATATAGGAATGCCCTGGTGTCTTCCCAGCACTTTGGGAGGCCAAGGCAGGTAGATCATGAGGTCAGGAGCTAGAGACCAGCCTGACCAACATGGTGAAACCCTGTCTCTACTAAAAATACAAAAGTTGGCCGGGCATGGTGGTGCATGCCTGTAATCCCAGCTATTCAGGAGACTGAGGCAGAGAATCACTTGAACCCGGGAGGAATTCTGTCTCAGAAAAAAAAAAAAAGGTGGGGGGAGGGGCAGGCACGGTGGTTCACGCCTGTAATCCCATCACTTTGGAAAACCGAGGTGGGCAGATCACATGCGGTCAGGAGTTCGAGACCAGCCTGACCAACATGGAGAAACCCGTCTCTACTAAAAATACATAAATTAGCCAGGTGTGGTGGCACATGCCTGTAATCCCAGGTACTTAGGAGACTGAGGCAGGAGAATCGCTTGAACCTAGGAAGGAGAGGTTGTGGTGAGCTGAGACTGTGTCATTGCACTCCAGTCTGGGCAACAAAAGCGAAATTCCGTCTCAAAAAAAAAAAAAAAAAAAAAAAGAACAATATAGAAACTCATAACCTCCATTTTTGACATTATTTGTAGATATGTAGCTGGAAATATTCACATAATGAAGGTTAAGAGTAGACTACAGAAATACTATTATAACTAAAGTTTTCCAAAATCTGAAAATATTCTAAAAATATACTGGATATAATATACAATATCTAGCACATTATACAACTCCAATGCTATTGTTATAAAGGCAAAAACATGAAAAATAAGCAAACAATAATCCCTTCAACTCTATTATTTTTTTTAAAAGTGCTTAAAACTGCTAACAAAGCAATGAACCAACTCCAAAACCAAAAATCATACCTTTTTGGGAAGAGGTTCTTCGTTGGTCATCTTGAATCCTAAAAAAAGAATTGGGGAAAACAAGTTCAACTGATTTTCTTCCAGTGAAGGCAGGAATAAAAAATACTAACTCTTTCAAATCAATTTATTAGTGAACTAAATGATTGTTAAATAATTAAAAATTTAAACAATTTTAGAATAGTTTTAGATTTACAAAAAAAGTGGCAAAGACATTACAGAGTTCCTATATACTCTTACACCCAGATCCTCCTTTGTTAACATCTTCCATTATTATAGTTATTAGGTAATTTTTACAAATTCCCTTGTAAAAAGCAGCCATTCGAATCATTTGATGTTGCTATAAAAGGTCAAGAAAAATGTAATTTTTCATCACACTCTTACAACCCCCCTATGAAAATCTTGTTGCAGAAGTGATACTGACCTCAAGAAGTATCTAGGCATGTTGCTAAAGGGCTATCAAAGGGTATTACCAGTTTCTAAGTCTTTCCTTTTATAGCATTACGTTGTTAAAGTTAAGTTAGTACCTACCACAGTCATAATTTATTACTGTCCAACAGATGTATTATATATTTTAAAATGTATGTTATACCGGCTGGGGGTGATGGCTCACGCCTGTAATTCTAGCACTTTGTGAGGCCAAGACAGTGGATCACTTGAGGTCGAGTTCAAGACCAGCCTGGCCAACATGTTGAAACCGTGTCTCTACTAAATATAAAAAATTAGCTACGCATAGTGGCAAGCGCCTGTAATCCCAGCTACTAGGGAGACTGAGGGAGGAGAATCACCTGAACCCAGGAGGTGGAGACTGCAGTGAGCTGAGCTGGGATTGCTGCGCTCCAGCATGGGCAACAGAGTGAGACTCCATCTCAAACAAAATCAAAAACAAAAACAAACAAGCCCATATATATATATGTTACACCCTAATAAAAATATTCCTACAGTATTTAATTTTATGCCAAATATTTTGTATCTCAAAATTAGCTTCTTAATCATACAAAATTCACTTAACTGTTTCAAAAGACAGGTGAATGAATTTAAGTAGAGAACACTTTATTATGCTGTCTTTTAGAATGAATGCTAATAGCAGCTATTATCCATTAAACTACAAACCCACACACTAAAAAAAAAAAAAAAAAAGACAAAGAAAAAATGTGTAATAAACATACTTTAAATACCACATTAAAATACAAGGTTGAAAAAAATCCTATACAACATGAAAGAGCTAACCTGACAAACATAAAATCTTCATATAAAAATTCTCTGAGGACTAAAAAATTGAATCAGGGTTTTGAGTACCAGTGCTCTTTTGAAAAAGCATCTAAACTGTATTTGGCATATTAATAATTTAAACAAATTGAGAAATTAGTTTTTACACTAATTTAGTTATTCTCATTCTTTCTTTCTTTTTTAAGAGATGGGGACCCACCATACTACCCAGGCTAGTCTTGAACTCTTGGGCTCAAGAGATCCTCTCACCTTAGCCTCTGAAGTAGCTAGGACTATACATGTAAGGATCATGCCCAGCCCTAGGTATTATTTCTAATAGCATACTCGTAAATGTTCCCTTAAAGTATTTATGGTTTATTTTATTTACCCATACTTATTATAAATTCTAAACTACTAGAAATCTGACCAAAAAATTGGTATGTCAAACAGCGTTTTTAAAAGCTACTTGAGGCTGGGTGTGGTGACTCACACTTGTAATCCCAGCACCTTTGGGACGCTGAGACAGGAGAACTGCTTGAGCCTAGGACTTTGAAACCAGCCTGGGAAACGTGGTTAAGACCATGTCTCTAATTAAAACATACACACGCAGGCACGCACCCACCACAACTACTTGATTTATCCCACTTAATTTTGAGATTCCTCAAAAGAAGATGATCTTCCAACAGCATTTTTTATACTACAACCAATCTCAACTCTACCTTATAAATAAAATATTCTTATCATATTATTAAACCCTGGTTTTCAGATTAAGTAAATTGTGTTGAAGGCAGAATTTAGGGGAAAAATCTAAATTGATCTTAGATTATTGGCTTGCTTTTTTCCCTCTTTAATCTTTTTTTTTTTTTAAAGACAGTCTCCCTCTGTCATCCAGACCACAGTGCAATAGTGCGATCATGGCTCACTGCAATCTTGACCTCCTGCTTCAGCCTCCTGACTACCTGGGACTACAGGCATATGCCACCACACCTGGCTAATTTTGTACTTTTTTTTTTTTGGTAGAGATAGGGTTTCACCATGCTGCCCAGGTGGGTCTTGAACTCCTGGGCTCAAGCAATCCAACTGCCTCGGCCTCTCAAAGTGCTGGGATTACAGACGTGAGCCATCACACCCTGCCTTCCCCTCTTGAATCTTTCTCATGGGATACAGCAAACAGATAAAAATCGGAGTATATCACTTGTTTCTGAGCTAACTGTATACAGTTTGTTTCACTGAGCAAGTCACTCTGTCCTATGAAGACATAAACCATATTTCTATGATATTAAATGTATATTTTTTTTCTTTAAATTGGTCCCTGCCTACTTTATGATCCTTGTAACCTAGTTTGTAATCTCTGCTGCTATTATAGAAAGCTGCTTTGTGACTACCTTAATCTGGTAGCAGTCATTTTAATCATTTGAGAAACCATCATCATATTTATCTCCACAGGTCTGTTTCTATTTTAGCATGACACATGCATCCACTCCATTAAACTGCAAAGCCTTAGAGCGAAGATATCAAACCTGGCATTTCCATGTAATTTACTCTCTCTCTCTCTCTTTCTCTCTCGTGCCCAGCTAATTTCGTATTTTTGGTAGAGACGGGGTTTCACCATATTGGTCAGGCTGGTCTTGAACTCCTGACTTTGTGATCCGCCCACATTGGCCTCCCAAACTGCTGGGATTACAGGTGTGAGCCACCACATCCCACCTTTTTATTTTTTGAGACGGAGTCTTGCTGTAACCAGGCTGGAGTGCAATGGCACAATCTCAGCTCACTGAAACCTCCACCTCCCAAGTTAAAGCAATTCTCCTGCCTCAGTCTCTCGAATAGCTGGGACTATAGGCATGCGCCACCACACCCAACTAATTTTTGTATTTTCAGTAGAAACAAGGTTTCACCATGTTGGCCAGGATGGTCTCGATCTCTTGACCTTGTGATCCACCTGCTTCAGCCCCCAAAGTGCTGGGATTACAGGCGTGAGCCACTGTGCCCTGGCCTAATTTTTGCATGTTTAGTAGAAACGGGGCCATGTTGGCCAGGCTGGTCTGGAACTCCTGACCTTGGGTGATCCACCCACCTCGGCCTCCCAAAGTGTTGGGATTAAAGGCACGAGCCACCATAGCCAGCCAATAATATTTTTAATTTAAAAAATCTTAAAGACAATTTTAGCTATTTGAATTGTACATATTTAACCAGTATATAAGTATCTGTATGTATGTATATGTAAACATAAAATTTTGAGAACCAACCAGGAACTTCACATAACAAGTACTGTGGTAGAGATCTGTGAGTGACAGTTTGAAAACAGCTAAATTTATCACTAAGGCTAGGTGATATAGCTGTTTTCTAGTTACTGGACATCCTACCTACTCATTATGTACAATTTTAGTTATAATACTAAAGTATCATGAATGCTATTCAATATAAATTCCGGTTTATAAGTTATTATAGTTGGCCCTTGAACAACTCAGGTTTTAGCTGTGTGGGTCCACTTATACGTGGATTGTTTTCAATCAAACTCAGATAAAAATAAAGTACTGGGATCAAAAATACAGCATTCATGGGATACAAAACCTGAGTCTGCAAAGGGCAGACTTTTCATACAAGGTTCACATTCCTACGCCAGGATTTTGGCAAGGATCGTCTGCATATGTTTTTACAGCCTGATACTTCCCCTAGGTTTACTTGCTTACTCTCTTCTTAAAGACAGGTATCCATATTCTTATTCCATTAAAATAAAATTAACTGCAAGCTTAGCAACAAATGAGAAAACAATCTGCTTTTAAAGGGCATTAAAAGGACTGGGAAACACATGAAGGAAGTTCTGATAACCTTGGTATTCTAAAACAGGTTATCAACTTTGCAAATATAAAAGTAGCAGAATCTCTGTGCTCCATCTCAGAAAGAATTACCACAACCAGGGCCCAAATATTGTGCTATTTCTGAAGACAGTCATTAATCTTCAGCATGGTAAGTGGCAGAAAATGGGCATTTAATTATAAGTTTCCTTTTTCCCATAAAAAACACAGACTCAGTGTTTCTTGAAAAACCTGAAGATACAATTCACAGGTTGAGGATAATAATCATACTGTCCTCATGACTGTTTCTAACACTTACTGCAGAATTCTTGGCATCTCCAATATTTAGAATTCTAAACAGAAGTTACTTAAAATTTTTTGAGACAGGGTCTCACTCTGTTGCCCAGGCTGGAGTGTGGTGACTTGATCGCGGCTCATTGCAGCCTCCATCTCTTGGGCTCAAGTGATCCTCCTGCTTCAGCCTCTTGTGTAGCTGGGATCAGAGGTGCACCCAGCTAAATTTCTTTTCCCTTGTTAGTAGAGATGAAGTCTTGCTATGTTGCCCAGGCTGGTCTTGGGCTCCTGGGCTCGAGTAATCCTCCTGCCTGTGCATCCAAAAGTGCTAGGATTACAGCTGTGAGTCACCATGCCCCCAGCCTGCAGTTATTGAAATTTCTAAAACTGGCTTATGTCCTTTTATTTTTTAAGAAGTTTGATGTTGAGCAGATTAAATGGTGCTTTTTACTGACATTTTGCTTAAAAATAAAATTCTATATTTGTAAGTCAGGGGTAAATACAGGTTTTAGATAAATGTCTTAACTTCCTAAGTCAACTTTTAGAGTCACTTTTAAGATTACTCTAGTTGTTTGGGGTATCCAACTTGGGAAATTCAGAGCCTCAACATTTACAAAGGAAATCCTTCTTCAACTTTAATCTGATGAAAAGTCAATCTTTCCCTGAAAGTCCATGATATGCCACAAAGCCAAATGCATCATATGGGAAAAGGCAAATAAGAACAGGTTCAAAATTTACAACTATCTGCAACATTCAACTATTTGGTCAAAATAGAACCTAATTCATAAATCTGACTTTCACACTGCACAAATGTACTGAGAAGTTTGGTATTCCTCAGGTCAATTTTTTTTTAAGTGCAAATGACAAGCACAGCAACCATTTAAGTCATTTCTAGATTCATAAAGACAATGAATATTCCAGGTTCTCCGAACAATCTATTCTCGTATCAGAAAAAAACAGAATGATCATATCATCATTCGGAGTCAATTAAAATTGAATCCTGAAGAAAAATAATAAAGAAAATATACTCAGTACTTATGAGTCACACGTTTAATAACAGCACTTTTCAAAGTCAAAGTTAGTTCCCATTTTCCAGGATGAAAATTACTGTGAGTCACTAGGTGATTAGTTATTAGGTGATTAAAACAGTTATTAATTAATACATTGGGGGTAAGGGCCTCAAATTTGCCCCTCAAAAAGATGGCAACACGATAATTACTTTTTAAATTACGTAAAGGTTTCAGTTATTTATGTAGGTAATTCAGAAATAATATATCTGAAACTTAGAATATCAGGACAACCATCTACTCTTGATGCCTTAACACAGAAAAACAGTTTAGTACGGAGTTCAGTTTAGACTGGCTAGGTGCCTAGCATCCCAGATCCCAGTAGCTTCCTGGCTCTCAACATCATAAAGTTAGGCAACTCAGTTCCCTCTGAACAGAGGCAAGCGCCAGCCAACACAACTTCAGTAAGAAAGCACGGTATCTTGGTGAAACAAATCACAGCTGAATGTAAGAAACCAATCTTCAGACACTGTAGTAGTAGCAGCATGGTACTGATCAGGAACTGAAGGGCCACCTTTTCCTTACCCTGTCATATGTGTAAGTCATTTAACCCTTGCAGTTTCCAAGTCAGCAAAATGTAATTATGCCTGTCTCACAAAGTGCTGCAAATTGTAATGCTTTCAACACAACAAACATCCTATACAAATAACAGATTTTTCAAATAAAATATGAACATAAAAGGCAACTTTAATGTGCACTTGCAAAAAATTAAATTCTACTAACTACATCTTCAAAGGCAGAAAATATTTATAGCACTATGTTCTAGTCAGATGGAACACCTTGTTATACACAATGAAGTATACTATTGTAAAGATACTGAAAAGTTTTTCGGTGTTAAGCTTAGTAACTACAAGAAACAAAATATTTAGAGGCAGAAAAGTGCACTGGAAATAATTTAAAAAGTAAAAACAAGAATAAAACCAAAATACTATCTTCAGTCTTGTTTTGCTGAAGGACCTACTAACATACAATTTTGAAGAACAAGAAATATATAATGATCAAAACTGCTAAACAATATACTCAAGGGGATTCAATGCTACATACAAGACTATAAGAGATCTTGGATGCTTTAATGTACCGTACAAATTGTGACAATGCTCATCTTCACGTCATAGAGCTATTACACATTTTCTGTTTCATCTCTACCAGCTGATTCTGACAGACAATACACAAAAATATTAAACACGAGTCAACGTTGAATTGGAAAAGCCAGACATAAAGGAACCACGTGAAATTCAGCAGTGCCTGGGACATACTATTATTATTACTTTCATCCTCTATAAGTTAGAAATTTTGATAGCTCGTCCAAATTCTGCCACTGAAAATGTAAAAACAAAACTATCTGCGTGCTTAAGACACTTTAAGATCTAAAAGCACTGTTAGAAATACACTTACCCAAACCCTTAAAACGTAACTTCAACCTTATTAAAAGCCTACTTGTGGACTGTAATCTTTCCCCACTTCCCTTGCCTAATCAGATGCTACCTGAATGAATTAAAATGTATTCACCATGAAAATATTTTTCGTTCATAGTTTTAAATTACGGTTTTAAATGTCCATGTTTATCGTAAAAAACTTAACAGCCAAAATATTAAAATACAAAAAACGAGAACTTGTGATGGATCTATGATGTCCATTTATCTTCCGAAGCAATGGAATTAACTAAATCAAAAACTAGGTAAAATGGACACAAATACAACTTCCAATTGTAACATACTCATCGAAGCATTTTCCTACTAGACTAAATAAGAGATTTTTTTTTTCTTTTACATAATCACAGGATATTAAGGTAGTCCTTTGGGATCAAACAACCAAGTGACTTTCTTCCTTAACAAAACAAGAACTTGGGCTTTTCTACTATGTGTACACTGACTTATGAAAAACGGTTAAAAAAAATTATCGAATAACTGTCTCACAGGAATCCAAGGTGAGACAAGGATTTCACGAAAATCTGCAAATAATTCAATTTCTTTCTTCAGAATGAATCCACTCATTTAAAAATGGAAATCTACAAGACAACGTATCTGCAGTAACAACCTACTGCGTGACATGAAATATGGGGAGCGAATGATTTTTTTTTTTTCTTGCTGAACTCGTTAGTGCCGCCAGGTTCTCGGGAGAGGCCCGAGGGAGGTGGAGGGGGCGACACCGAGGCGAGGAAAGGACGAGCGCCGCCGCTCAACCCGGGGAGGGCAACCTTCGGCTCCGTGAATGGCCGGTCTCTCCGACCGCCGGAGCACCCGTCTCACCCCGGGCCCCGGGGACTAAGGAAAGAGGTAAAATGGCCTCGGGGCGGGGGAAGTGTTTCCCGCAGGCGGGAAGACAGAGCGGATTACGAGAGACCGGTGCCGCCCGGGTCTCGAGTGATCCTTCCGGCCCTGCCTGCCCCTTACCGGCCGGGGACCGCTGCGCCCCAGCCCTCAGGCCGCAGATATCTCCTGCGGCCGCTCCCGCCAGCCGGCCCGCACCTACCTCTCCTGAAGGAAGCGGCGCCGGCACCGCCACCGCCAGTAGCGGAGGCCGAAGCCGCGCTGCTCGCCCCGCCGCCCGGGCCCTGCGGGCCGCCGCGCAGCCGGACCGCCCTGCCGCCGACTCCGCCGCGCTCCTAATCCCGCCACAACCCCAACGCTCCCCTTTATTTGCGGGTCTCGGTGCCACAAAATGGCGCTGAAGGATGAAACCAGGCCCCACCGCCCGGCCCCGCCCCGTCGCCCGGCCCCGCTCCGCCCGGCCCCGCCCCATAGCCCGGCCCGAACGCGCTGCCTGCCAGCGCCGCTGCCTGCCGCCTCCCGCCAGCCTCACCGCTCCGCCATATTCGCGTCCTGGCCCACTCACAGAAGAGTCGCCTTTCAAGCGTGGCCGCGGTCACTCGCCCGCCGCGAGGCCCCCGCCAGGAGAGGAAAAGTGAGGGGACGGCGGCCGCCGGCCTACCTCGATCGGGGCCTCGAGGCGCAGTGGAGCAGCTGCTCCCCGGTAACACACCCCGTCTTTTCCCAGGAGCCTGGCGCGAGCCCCCGCGGCCGCCGGAGCTCAGCGAACGCGGTGGGGGCGGGAAGGGAAGCGGCTGGGGGGGCGGGCTGGCGAGGTCGGAGGTCAGCCGCGGGGCATCACGGGAAGGGAAGGTGGCCGCCTGCGGCTGCGGGACGGCCTCGTGCGGAGGGATTTGGGCGAAGGCGGCGCGTGATTGGCCGCTCTGTGGTCACGACGCCCATCCTTGATGCTTCCGCGCTTCGGAGGACCAGGTGCCACCTCAAGACAGGCCGTGGGCGGCGAGCCGGGGGCGGTACGCTTAGCAGAAGCTCACCTGTAAGTTTTGAGAACTTAGAAACCGATGCCCTCCCTCTCTTCTGTTGTAAGGCGTAGCCTCCTGGCCGCCGGGTTTGCTCCTCCTTAACGTCTCTGGGGACGTATCGAGGCGCTATTGTTCTCTGGCTTCGGAGTTTGCGCTGTGACCGCGGCACTGAGGACGCCTTGCTAACTCTAACGAGGGAAAAGCGGCCCTGAGGAGCTTAGTGAACCCAATCAAAGGGGTCCTGCAAGTCGAGTAGACTCCCTGAAGCAAGACTGCGCCATCTGAATCGCCGAGTAAGGGCGGTGTTACCTGAAGAACGTGGAACAGTCTGTAAACACTTACTAGAGGATTACGTAATTCTTTCGATTGGTCTGCCCTTAGACGGCTTTATCCCGAAGGAGTGTCTGGCAGTAAGGTGATTTATAAGGATAAGTTTAAAGTACACTCCAGATGGTCATAGTATATTTCCCGTGAATCAGATCAGTCTGGAGAAAGTCTTTGCAACTTATATCACAAGAACTCTCAAAAATTGAAAACAAAAAGTCCAAAATCCAAAGGAGAAAATGGGGAAGGACAAGAACAAATAATTTTCAGAAACAATACAGTAACTGTCCTTAAGCATAGAAAGATGCTCCACCTCACTTAAAATGGGAATACACATTGAAATTACCTTTCTGGTGGGAGTGGAGAAATGGTTTCAAATTCTGTGGCGTACAAAATTCCGTGTGTTTATTCCTACACCTTGGAGTTCTAATCCCAACCTTATTCTGAAGGTACAGCTCTACACATGGAAACAATATGTATACAAGGTTATTGCAGTGCCATTTGTTATAGCAAAAATTAGGGATAACCCAAATATCCATTAATAGGGAACGGATAGGGAATGGTGCATCCATTCAATAGAATACAATGCAGCCCTTAAAAAGATTCAGAAAATAACCATGTGTTGCTTATTTTATATATTTTAGTATATAAAAATATTTATATTTAACATGCATATTTATGTATATATGCTTATTTTAGGGGGAGGGATTGGAAGGATATCCCAGAAACTTAAAATAGTTACCTATAAAGAGTGGTGGGCAAGACTGGAGGGGAGATAGAAACAAGACTTCTCTTTGAACTTAGTTTTACGTAGCTGACAAGTAAATAAAAAAGTAAACAAACCCCAAAGTTGAAAGCAAATTGAAACAAATGAAAACTCTTAAGTACCGCTTTTTATTTCTTTTTATTTTTTTTATTTTTTTATATAGACAGAGTCTCACTGTGTTGCCCAGGCTAGAGTGCAGTGGTACAATCTCAGCTCACTGCAATCTCTCCGTCCTGGGTTCAAGCGATTCTCCCACCTCAGCCTCTAGAGTAGCTGGGATTACAGGCATGTACCACCACCCCCTGGCTAATTTTTGTATTTTTAGTAGAGATGGGGTTTCACCATGTTGGCCAGGCTCATCTTGAACTCCTGACATCAGGTGATCCGCCTGCCTAGGCCTCCCAAAGTGCTGGGATTACAGGCGTGAGCCACCACAACCGGCCCCTCGGGACTTTTGAACACGGTCCTCTAGTAGTGTATCTGTGTTGAGATAGTGTAGTCTTTACTCCTTATATGCAGGAGATTGGATGTAGGACCTTCTGCAGGCATATACGGAAATCTGCATACCCACCTTGGCCTACTAAAGTGCTGGGACTGCCGGCCTCAGCCACCCGGCCTTTTTCTGAACTTCTTTGATCTTGCATTTATATCTCATTCTCTCATACACTGGAAGTCTTTGTACACAATAACATTAAAGTACTTACATTATCACATCATATCACATACAGTACATAGTTTGAAAACCACAGCAACAATATTAATCAATCATAAATCAGTTAGTGAAGCTGTAAGTTCCTTTGCATTTTTTTCATCATTAGGATACACAGTTGACCCTTGAACAACACTGGTTTGAACTGCCGGGTGGCTGTTGCTTGCAATCCCAGCACTTTGGTAGGCCAAGGCAGGAGCATCACTAGAGTCCAGGAGTTTGAGACCAGCCTGGGCAACATAGTGAGACCTCTGTCTCCATTTTTTTTAAAATTGAAAACAATTTTTAAGAAGTTCATTGATCCTGAAAAAAACTAATATAAAAAAATTTAAGAAGTTCAGAAAAAAAAAGTGTAATATTGAGTTTAAACTGCAGGGCTGGGTGCAGTAGCACACACATGTAATCCCAGTGCTTTAGGAAGCCAAAGTGGCCTAGGAGTTCAAGACCAGCCTGGGCAACACAGTGAAACTCTGGCTCTACAAAGTACAGATAAAATAGCCAGGGGTGGTAGCCTGTGCCTACAGTCCTAGCTACTTGGGAGGCTGAGACTGGAGGACCAGTTGAGCCCAGGAGTTTAAAGTTACAATGAGCTGTGATCTCACCATTGTACTCCAGCCTGGGCTATAGACCCTATCAAAAAGAAGAAAAATAGTTTAAACTGCAAAATAAAATTTCCTAGTTCTGTGCACTAAAAGGGCCTAGAAGCACTAGGGTGATGAATTGGTGAAGTTTGCCATGGACTGAGGGGTTCTCTGGATGCTGGATTTTCAGGTTAAAACTGGAACAGTCCCAGGTGAACTAGGATGTACAGGCAAGGTCACCCTACAGTAACAGTGATCACATCTAACACCCAGATCTTGGTTTCTAAATTCCGTTTCCCACTAAAGAAATCCAGAGCTCCTTGGAGAATTGGCTGATTCCAGCTCTGGGCTGGGAAAAAAATGAGTTGAGCCAGGTATTTCATTGTGCCTGAATGCAAAGGAAGTGCTTAGACCGATGAGGCTATGCCAACAGTATTTAGGAGAACTAACAAAACTAATCCGTAGTGATAGAGAGCAAATCAGTAGTTGGCTAGGAGGAGAAGAGAGAAGGAATTGACTGGAAAGGAAAATGGGAGAACTTTTGGGGGTGATGGAAATGTTCTGTGTCCTGGTTAACAGAGATATATACATTTTTCAAAATTCATTAAATTGTGGCACTATAAAGGATGCATTTTATTGCATGTAAATTATACCTCAATAAAACGTGGAAATAAGCCAAGGCAAACCAAATGAGAAAAGCGAAGTCTATTGAGAACTTGCTGTAGCAAGGGAGTCAGCACCATCACTTATGTTTTGGCAGAGGTTCAAAGGCATGCAGAGGAGTGGGAAAGCTTTACAGTGGACAAGGGAAGGTTTCACAGGAATGCCTAATGGGAAGCTGTTGCATGGGGAAGCTGGAAGCTAACTAGAAGTTGGCGTCCCATGGGCTTGGTTAAAAGAGCATATTTGACTTTCTCTGGATGGTCATAAACTAGAAGTGGGGACAAAAATTAGGGAAGCTGTTAATTTTTAAGCAAGTCCTGGCCATTTTCAGCTGATGTCATAGAAGTTACTATTTAGCTTCCTGGATTGCTTCCAGAGATAGCAGTCTGTCTAACTACAACTCTGGTTGATAGCAGGTTTGACTTTTAGGCTGGGAGTACAGCACTTACGGTAGATAAATGATTGGTTTACTGGGCTAGTTGTTGCAGGTAATGAGTCAGAATTCTATTTTTATGTATATTGTGGCCATTGTCCATTTGTATTTTCAGTCTCTCAAAAATAAATTTTAGAGACACATAGGAGTCAGCTTGAAGGATCTCCCATAGGCCAAATTTAGGGCAGTTTTAGCATCAAAAAGCAAATGAATACTATTGATTGCAAACACTGAATAAATACAAATCTGCTCTCTAGTATAGAGAAGAGAGAATGAGAAGAGGGAAACTATTTTTCCATCATTTATAGTGACTATTATACCAGTTTGTTACTCTGCAAATTAGTTGTTAAAGGGAGATATCATTTACCCGATTGTTGTTTGTTTTTGTTTTAAAGATAGTGTCTTGCTCTCCCATCCAGGTTGGAGTCCAGTGGCACAAACATGGCTCACTGCAGCCTTGACCTCCTGGGCTCAATTGATCCTCCTGCCTCCTCAAAAGCTGGGACTGCAAGTGCTTGCCACCATACCTGGCTAAGTTTTTTGGCTTGTTTTTTTGTTTTTCTAGAGATGGGGTCTTGCTATGTTACCCAGGCTGGTCTTGAACTCCTGGGCTCAAGTGATGCTCCCACCTCAACCTCCCAAAGTGCTGGGAGTACAGGCATGGGCCACTGCTCCCAGCCTACTTTACCTTTTTTTTTTTTGAAGTAAAGAATGTGGTTTATCCCAGTTGATGAGGAAAAACTCTTTACTATAGGATGCCAGCTAATAAGTGTAGAATAAAATATAGAATTAGAAAATAACTGGCCAGGTGCAGTGGCTTATGCCTGTAATCCCAGCACTTTGGGAGGCCAAGGCAGGAGGATCACTTGAGGTCAGGAGTTCGAGACCAGCCTGGCCAACATGGTGAAACCCCCGTCTCTACTAAAAACACAAAAATTAGCCAGGTGTGGTGGTGCATGCCTCTAGTCCCAGCTACTCGGGAGGCTGAGGCATAAGAATTGCTTGAACCCGGGAGGTGGAGGCTGCAGTGAGCCAAGATCACACCACTGCACTCCAGCCCTGGCAATGGAGCGAGACTATCTCAAAAAAACAAAACAAAACACATGATATAAACCTTAATGTAATAATTGACTCAAACAAAGACTGTCAATGGACTTTAAAATTTTTAGATGAAAGATTGTTAGGAAATGCCACCAAAGTGTCACTGTATAGGCTACTTACAAGAAAACACAGGCCAGGCATAGTGGCTCACACCTGTAATCCCAGCACTTTGGGAGGCTGAGGCGGGTGGATCATGAGGTCAGGGGTTCAAGACCAGCCTGGCCAACATAGTGAAACCCCGTCTCTACTAAAAATACAAAAAAGAAAAAAATTAGCCAGGTGTAGTAGTGCACCTATCGTCCAAGTAGCTGGGAGTGCAGAGGCCAGGGCAGGAGAATCGCTTCAACCTGGGAGGTGGAGGTTGGTTGCAAGGAACCAAGATCACACCACTGCACTCCAGTCTGGGCAACACAGCGAGACTCTGTCTCCTAAAAAAAAAAAAAAAACAGAAAAAATACACCTCTGTAGCAGAGCCATCTGGTGGTCACCATTTGAACCAAACCATCAAATTTAGTATCAGTAACAGTGGGACAACCTCCGGTTTACAGAGAATACAAGAGAAAGGGTTGTTGTGCAAATCTAATTATACTAACAAAGATAATTATAAAAAAAAAAAGTGAAGAGACTATAAGCAATAAATATTTATTGAACGGCTGAGTTAGGCATACTGTGGTCTCTATCAATATCTAACCAGCTTCAAGTCACCATTTCAAATGAAATATCAACACATGATGAAAGTTACAACCATCCTTTTCTTGGGGTTGTGCTACTGTCCAATGAGTGCCTAGTGAGAGCAGTACTGCTAACTCCTGCACAACACACCAAAATTAATTAGAGCTTCGCTTTACCTTGGTGCAGTTTTTGGAAAAATGAAAAACCGCTTTTCCACACCCAAAAAGTTGTTTACATATTACTATATTAAAAAATACATTCAGGCCAGGCATTGTGGCTCATGCCTGTAATCCCAGCACTTTGGGAGGCCGAGTTAGGTGGATCACTTGAGGTTCAGAGTTAGTGACCAGCCTGGTCAACATGGTGAAACCTCGTCTCTACTTAAAAAAAAAAATACAAAAATTAGCTGGGTGTGGTGGCGGGCACCTGTAATCCCAGCTACTTCGGAGGCTAGGCAGGAGAATCGCTCGAACTTGAGAGGCGGAGGCTGCAGTGAGCCAAGATTGTGCCACTGTACTCCAGCCTGGGTGATGGAGTGAGACTGTCTCAAAAAAAAAGTACGTACAGGGCTGGGCACGGTGTCTAAGGCCTGTAATCCCAGCACTTTGGAAGGCCAAGGCAGGTGGATCACTTGAGGTCAGGAGTTTGAGGTCAGCCTGGCCATATGGTGAAACCCTGTCTCTACTAAAAAAATACAAAAATTATCCAGGTGTAGTGGTGAATGTCTGTAATCCCAGCTACTCGGGAGGCTGAGACAGGAGAATCACTTGAACCCAGGAGGCGAAGTTTGCAGTGAGCCAAGATCGCTTCACTGCACTCCAACCTGGGGGACACAGCAAAACACTCTGTCTCAAAAACAAAACAAAAAAAGCCATACTATCTAGTCAGGTCAAGATTAAGTGAATTGGCTACTTCTTTGCCATCAGTCTAATACTTAGACTGTAACTTTTTTTTTTTTTTTTGAGAAAAAGTATTGCTCTATTGCCCAGGCTGGAGTGAGGTAGCATGACCTTGGCTCACTGCAGACTCCGCTTCCTGGGCTCAGGTGATCCTCCTGCCTCAACCTCCCCAGCAGCTGGGACCACAGGCGCAAGCCACCTCGTCTGGCTAGTTTTTGTATTTTTTGTAGAAACAGGGTTTTGCCATGTTGCCAAGGCTGGTCTCAAACTCCTGGGCTCAAGCAATCTGCCTGCCTCTGTCTCCCAAAGTGCTGGGATTACATGCATGAGTCACTGCACCTGACCCATAGCCTATAACTTTTAACCCTACTAATTTGATTTAGGAATCACCTAATAAAATATTAATTGAGAGGTGTCTGAGTCCATTTAGACCATAACGAAGTACCATAGACAAGGTGACTTATAAACAACAGAAATATATTTCTCACAGTTTTGAAGGCTGGGAGTTGAGATGAGGGTGTCAGCATTTCTGGTGAGGGCCCTTTTCTGAGTTGCAGAATGCTGACTTCTCTTCTCTCTCTTCCCGCTCCCTCTCTCCCCGATGGAGTCTTGCTCTGTCTTCCAGGCTAGAGTGCAGTGGTGTAATCTCAGCTCACTGCAACCTCCACCTCCTGGGTTCAAGTGATTATCCCACATCAGCCTCCTGAGTAGCTGGGATTACAGGCATGTGCCACTATGCCCTGATAATTTTTGTATTCTTAGTACTGAGATGGGGTTTTACCATGTTGGCCAGGCTGGTCTCGAACTCCTAACCTCAAGTGATCCACCTGCCTCAGCCTCCCGAAGTGCTGGGATTACAGGCGTGGGCCACTGCGCCTAGCTGACTTCTCTTATCTCTTATGTGGCAGAAAGAGGAAACGAGAGCTCTATGGGATCCCTTTTATAAGGGCACTGATCTCATTCATGAGGGCTATACCTTCATGACCCAATCACCTCCCAAGGGCCTCACCACCTACCTCCACATTGAGGGTTAAGATTTCAACATGAATTTTGGGTGGACACAAACATTCAATCTTTTGCAGAAGTACAGAGGGAAGAAGAATATTATTTGTAGTAACGCTAGTTTTTGTTATTGGCACCCAGAAATCCCGGGATCCTGGAGAGATTATCAGAGTTGTTGGTTTAAAAAGTTAATATTAATCCACGATGCTCGCAAGAGCTCACATCTGGTGTGACTATGACCATGTCATGTTAGTATCTCTGCTTGGTCCATTCTTTCTGTCTGGAATGCTCTTTCTGCTCCTCTGTGCCAGGTTATCTCCTACTCGCCTTTAGGAATTAGCCTAAGAAACATTACTTACTTACCTTAGTTTGTGTCAAGCATAGGGATTTGTGGTTTTACAGAGAGGGAAGCAAACCAAACTTTCTAGCCTACTTTTTCTAATCTAGTGGATTTTACACTGACTTACAAGATTTTACTGTGAGCAGCAATGCACCATGTCAACCCAATGTATCTAATCTCTGCAGATCACAAAGACTTCTACTGAGATTCTAAGTTTAAAAAAAAAAAAATAGGGCCAGGTGCAGTGGCTCACACCTGTAATCCCAGCACTTTGGGAGGCCGAGGCAGGTGGATCACTTGAGGCCAGGAGTTCTAAACCAGCTTGGCCAACATGGTGAAACTCTATCTCTAAAAAAAAAAAAATTAATTAATAATAATAATAATTAGATTGCTGTCATAACTAGACTATTATTAAAATATTATTTCAGAAATCCAAATGTTGATGAGATATCTGCATTCCTGTGTATATTGCAGCACCATTCACAATGGCCAAGATACATACAGACTCAGCCTATGTGTCCATCATCAGATGACTGTATAAGGAAAATGTGGTATATATGGCCAGGCATGGTGGCTCATACCTGTAATCCCAGCACTTTAGGAGGCCAAGGTGGGAGAACTGCTCAAGGCAGGGGTTTGAGACCAGCCTGGGCAACAAAGTGAGACCCTGTCTCTAGAAAAAAATAAAAATTAGCCAGGCATGGTGGTATGTGCCCATGGTCCCAGTTACTTCGAGGCTGAGGTGAGAAGATTGCATGAGCTCAGGAGTTCAAGGCTGCAGTGAGCTATGAATGCACCTCTGCAGTGCAGCCTGGGTAACAGAGAGGAGAGACCCCATTCCGGATGAAGAGAGAAAGAAAAAGAAAGAATAATAATACTATTAGCCGTAGGAGGACATTAAGTGAAATAAGCCAAGTACAGAATGATAAATACTGCATATTCTCACTCATATGTGAAAGCTAAAAAAGTTGATCTCATAGAAGTAGAGAGTAAAATAGTGGTTACTAGAGGCTGGAAAGGGTAGGGGCAGGGAGGGGACAGCCAGAGTTTATTAACAGATACAAAAGTACAGCTAGATGGGAGGAATAAGTGCTAGTGTTCTACAGCACTATAGGGTAACTATAATAACTTAGTGTATATTTTCAAATAGAAGAGCAGATTTTGAATATTTTCAACACAAAGAAATAATAGATGTTTAAAGTGATAGATGTGCTAATTACCCTGATTTGATCACTACACATTGTATACATGTATAAAAATATCACAGTCTACCCCAAAATATGTACAGTTATTATGTGTCAATTAAAAATAATAATTTTACAGCTAGGTGCAGTGGCTCATGCCTGTAAGCCTAGAATTTTGGGTGACTGAGGTGGGAGAAGTGCTTGAACCCAGGAGTTCAAAACCAGCCTGGGTAATATAGCAAGACCCTGTCTCTCATTCAAAAATAATAATAGTAAAAAAAAAAAATAGAGTTAGGTTTTAAACATTCTGAACTCTTTGGTGGGAGTGAGGAGCATTCGTTAGTCAACAGAGGTAACAGAGGTATGGGTAACTCAGTCAGTTATTCTTGGAAACAGACTTGTCCAGCTACTGGAAAAAAATCCCTTCATTAGGAAAAATAAAGGCACCTTTTGCATGTAATTTCCCTGTCCTGATCCCTGTAATTTTTTCCTAGTTGCCCATTCAGTACAAATAACAGCAGCTTTCTGAAAAGGATTTAGCATGCCAGAATGACTGGGCATTTCTGCACTCCTTCCAACATTTGCTGGGGTATCATGGTACACACTGCTGGGAGCCATGTTTCTCCTCTTGCACAATCTAGGAACTTCTAGATTGTGTTTGAGTCATAGTATCTTCAGGCCAGGAGATGAATTATGGCTGGTGTAAGCCAATGTTTCTCAACAAGTGTGCTACTGGAATTTTGGACAGGACAGTTTGTGTGTGTATGCAAAAGTATTTTGTGCATTTTAGGACATTTAGCATCCCTACACCAATCCACTAGATGCCAATAGCACCTCTCTGTTTATGTGACAACTGAAAGTGTTCCTTCCTATATTTTCAATACTGCCCCCTCCCCTCATGCCTTTGATGAGAACACCTGGTCTAAGGCAAGTATGGCTATCATGGTCTTTACCAAACAGTGATGGTGCTTAGTCTTCTTGCAGGCAAGAGTTGGCCAGTTGAGCAGTTCTGGCTGAAATCAGAGGAAATCTCTCGGGGCTTCTGAGAAAAGTTTTCCTTCCTGAGAAGAAAGAAGCACACAGGGTGAAATGTTTTTCCCCTCCCTTCTTTCTTGTCTCTTACTAGGCTGTGAGAGGCTGTGATGCTTGCACCTGTGATGCTTGCACCACCATCTTGTGACAATGAGGCAACAAGTTGGAAAATGAAAGCAGGCTGTTGGGAATTCAGAGTTAAGAATGGAAAGTCCCTGGATCCTGGAGGACCTTATTAATCTTCCAGACTCACCAAGGGACTGCCAGTTGTTAGGCTTTTTATTAGGTAAAACAGATATGTCCTCATATTTAAAACCACTGTTCATCAGGATTCCTGTTACCCATGGCCAAACACATTCTAACTTAGAAAGGATGGGCATTTACATAATCAACAAGTGAAATAAAGTGGAGAGGTACCAGCGAAACTAGGTTTTTTTGTGACACTTTGCTTTATTGTTGTTTTTACATTATATTATGATGTACATAGCCCTTGTTTCACAATTTAATAAAGCAAAAACTTAAAAGCCATTATTCATTTCCAGAAAACCAAACTTTTATAAGACAAAAAGCTAGCTACAATAAAAATACGTGTCTGGGAGGATTTTATTTTCAGAACTTTTCTTCTTTTTTTTCTTGAGACAGACTCTAGCTCTGTTGCCCAGGCTGGAGTGCAGTAGTGTGATCTTGGTTCACTGTAGCCTCCACCTCCTGGGCTCAAGCAATACACCCACCTCAGCCCCCCAAGTAGCTGGGACTACAGTCATGAACCATCACACCCAGCTAACTTTTGCATTTTCTGTGGAGACGGAGTCTCGCCATGTTGCCCAGGCTGGTCTCAAAACTCCTGGGCTCAAGTGATTCTCCCACCTCACTCCCAGAGTGTTGGGTTTATAGGCGTGAGCCACCATGCTTGGCCTATTTTCAGAACTTTTCAAAATACTATTCCCTTTGCCTCTGATGCTTGCTAATTGTGTTTAACCTTAGGGATGCAACAGTAAGATCCTGTTTGGTTGAACACTCAGTCAGATCTCTTCAGTTTTTAAAAAGGACAGTTTTTTGTTTCCCACAATTAAAGACCCACTAGTTCAGGAGACAGTCCATTCAGAAACTACATGCCTGTGACAAACTGCAAATCCGTGCTTCTGCCAGAGGAGAGCACTGGGTTTTAGGCAGTGGTTCTGTGGACCACAGTGACTGCCTGCTAGACTTGTTTTTGTTGCTCTTCCCTGTCTTTCTTAACCTCTAAATAGTTTCCTCTATCCCAGTCAGTGCCAGTGCCACTGGCCAATCCAGGTCTTCAGCTTTTCTCTCTTTTTTTTTTTTTTTTTGGTGAGATAGAGTCTTGCTCAGTTGCCAGGCTGGAGTACAGTGTTATGATCTCGGCTTACTGCAGTCTCCACCTCTTGGGTTCAAGTGATTCTCCTGCTTCAGCCTCCTGAGTAGCTGGGACTACAGGCGCACACCACCACGCCCAGCTAACTTTTTTTTTTTTTGTATTTTTTAGTAGATATGAGATTTCACCCTGTTGGCCAGGATGGTCTCGATCTCTTGACCCCGTGATCTGCCTGCCTCAGCCTCCCAAAGTGCTGGGATTACAGGTGTGAGCCACTGTGCCCAGCCTGTCTTCAGCTTTTCTTGTGGACTAACAGTGGCTCCCTAATTGGTTCCCTAATTGGTCCTCTGCCACCCATCTTTGGTTCCCATCAAAACTGTCTCCTACACAACAAGCCCTTTCTAATTCTGGGAAATTTCCACTCCTGGGAAAATGGACTAGACATACTTTTCCATGTTCCTCTCACCAAGTACAGCCAAAAATCCTGAGTATTTTTTATAAAATAAGCAGAAGAAGGCTGAAAGGCAAACTGGCTGCGGACTTCAGGACCCAAGGACTGACATAGGAGTAACTCCCTTTGTTTTGTTTTTGCCTCATATATCCCAGAAGCCAGCAATCTGTAAACACCAACAAGCACAGACAAAAACAGCCCCCAGCAAAAGCCTGTTCTCTATAACCAAAGGTCCAGAAAAGGAGGCAGTCTACCAAGACAAAAAACCTTTAGACAGTAACTGCTCTACTCTAGCCGGACACCAGAGCAGAATCTGTAGCCCACCCCCATCCACTCCATCAAAGGCTTCTGATGAAAATATCAGTGGGCTGTGATGTGATTAATTAGATGGGACACTAGGGTAGGCTTATCAATCTGGGCACACAGAAGTGCAATCATCTGGCACACCTTTTCAACAAAGTGAGAAACAGGAATTGCTTTATAGTACTGTGGGAAAGAGCACCACCTGGTGATGAAACGAGAGCAAAACATCTAAAGGCTGTGCCACTGAGCCTGCTGTAGAAGTCAAGTCAATGTTGGTTCTTAAAAGGTCACTACCCAGGCCCAGCCTGGGGAGGGATGTAGGGGGTGTACAGTCAGGAGAAGGGACTGATGAAATGTGCTAGTCTGTTCCTGATGGAAGCCAGGCTCATCTTCCCTAGGAGGGAAGAGTCAGCATGTAATGTATCATCCAGTGTGGGACTCAGGGAAGTCCAAGGTCTCTGGGTTTCTGGAGAGGAAAAAGAATGGAGGAAAAGGTATAGGCAGAGAAAGAGATGGGGAATGATGTTTCTTTGGTCCTCACAACCCGACATCTAGGGAAGTAAGGGCCTGTATTAGTCTCATTTGACAGATGGGACAGCAGAGGCACAAAGTTAGATGACAGCACAGATAAGAGGTAAAGCCGGTGTCCTCATGTGATCACTTGCTTATGTGAGCAGAAGTAGTTCTGGTTGTAATCTCGCTATAGCCCTTTGAGGGCAGAAGGAGGAAAATTGCCTGCTACACCAAAATTGCATTGAGCCTAACTTGCTACCAAGAGCCCAACAATTACCATGACACTGAGAACAGAAGGCAAGGAGAGATTTGTGGCGAAGGTCAGGGGCTTACCCTGGTCCTGCTCAGCCAATGAAGTGATGCACTTCTCTGATTGCAAAATACAAAATGGCACATCAAGTATCTGTTTCATCTATACAGAGAAGGCAGACCAAGTGGTGAAGCATTTGTTGAACTTGAATCCACAGATGAAGTGAAACTGGCTCTGAAGACAGAGAAACCATGAGACACCGATACGCTGAAGTATTATAACAGTGTTGAAATGGATTGGGTATTGAAGTATACAGGTCTGAATAGCCCTGATTCTGCCAGTGATGGCTTTGTCTGGGTTAGAGAACTCCCGTTTGGCTGTAGCAAGAAAGATATTGTTCATTTCTTTTCAGGGTTGGAAATTGTGCCAAATGGGATGACACTGTGAGTGGACTTTCAGGGCAGAAGCACAGGGGAAGCCTGTGTGCTGTTTGCTTTGCAGGGGATAGCTTAGAAGACACTGAAGAAACACAAGGAAAGAATAGGGCCCAGGTACATCGAAATCTTCAAGAATAGCCAAGCTAAAGTTCAAACCTACTATGATCCCCCTCAGAAGCTCATGGCTGTGCAGTGGCCAGGTCCCAGTGATAGGCCAGGGGCTGGCCAAGGGTGTAGTAGCATTGGCAGAGGAGCTGGGTTTGAAAGGATGAGGCGGGGTCCCTATGGTGGGGGACATAGAGGCTATGATGACTCGTGGCTATTGTGATGGATATGGTTTTATGTTTGATAGATTCGGAAAAGACCACAATTACTGTTTTTCGGGAATGTCTGATCATAGGGAGTTGGTGGGTCCAGTTTTCAGAGCACCACAGGGCACTGTCTGGGTTCCCGAGAGGCCGGCACGTTTGCCGGGGACTCTTGGCCAGCAAGAGGGTCCTAACCTGAATAGGGGAGTGCGCGGAAGAAAAGGTAGACAGAAAGCGGGGTCTGGAGGGCTGAATAAGCAATACTTGAACAGCAGTGCTTAAACAGCAACTTTATTTTGCACATGGTTAGTATATATATTTTTTGCCCATAGTAATTACAGAAACAAATACCATGGTAATTACAGAAGCAAATACCATTGTCTTATACATG
>PVKP010004147.1:70682-100861 GCA_004027715.1 Plecturocebus donacophilus | reverse complement strand
TGGGGAGTTGCAGGGAGATAGCATGGGGAGAAATGCCAGATATAGGTGAAGGGGAGGAAGGCAACAAATTACACTGCCACGTGTGTACCTATGCAACAATATTGTATGTTCTTCACATGTACCCCAAAACCTAAAATGCAATAAAAAATAAAATAAAATAAAAAAGAAGAAAACCCAGAAAATAACTTTCTTGATATCAGCCTTGGCAAAGAAGTTTTAGCTAAGTCCCCAAAAGCAACTCCAACAACAAAAATTCACAAGTGGGAACTAATTAAAGAACTTCTGCACAGCAAAGAAACTATCAACAGAGTAAACAGACAACCCATAGAATGGGAGCAAGTATTCACAAACTATGCATACAACAGAGGTATCTATAAGGAACTTAAACAATTCAACAAGCAAAAAACAACCCCATTTAAAAATGGGCAAAGGATATGAACAAACACTTCTCAAAAGAAGACATACCAAAAAATGGGCCAGGCACGGTGGCTCACACCAGTAATCCCAGCACATTGGGAGGCAGAGGCAGGTGAATCACTTGAGGTTAGGAGTTTGGGACCAGCCTAGCCAACACGGTGAAACGTCATCTCTACTAAAAATACAAAAATTAGCCAGGCATGATGGCGCATGCCTGTAATCCCAGCTACTCAGAAGAGTGAGGCAGGAGAATCACTTGAACCTGGAAGGGGGAGGTTGCAGTGAGCCAAGACTGCACTTCAGCCTGAGCGACAGAGAGAGACTTCATCTCAAAAAAAATATATTATAATAAGAAGAAGACATACCAAAAAATAATAGATATTGGTGAGATTGTGGAGAAAAGGAAATGTTTATATAAAGCTCCTATTTATAAGTGAGAATACGTATTATTTGCTTTTCTGGTTCCTGCATTAATTTGCTTAGGATTATGGCCTCCAGCTGTCTCCATGTTGCTGCAAAGGATATGATTTTGTTCTTTTTCATGGCTGCATAGTAGTCCATGATATATATGTACCACATTTTCTTTATCCGATCCACTATTGATGGGTACCTAGGTTGATACTATATGTCTTTGCTATTGTGAATAGCATGGTGATGAACATACGAGTGCCTGTGTCTTTTTGGTGGAATGACTTATGTTCTTTCGGGTATATCCCCAATAATGGGATTGGTGTGTCAAATGACAGTTCTGTTTTAAGCTCCTTAAGAAATATCTATCTGTTGTTTTTTGACTTTAATAACAGCCATTCTGACTGGTGTGAGATGGTATCTCATTGTGGTTTTGATTTACATTTCTCTGATTTTTAGTGATGAACATTTTTTCATGTTTGCTGGCTGCTTGTTTGTCTTCTTTTTTTCCCCTTCCACTTCTTATTTTAGGTTCCCATAAACATGGGAACAGTAGACACCGTGGACTATTAGAGGCGGGATGAATGAAGAGGAGTATAGGTTGAAAAACTACCTATTGGGTACTATGCTTAGTACCAAGCCAGTACATTGATTCAAGAGTCAATCAACAAACTTCATTCTTGTCTTGTTTTAAGAAATTGCTACAGCTACCCAACCTTTAGGCAACTACCAGCCTGTTCAGTCGGAACCCATCAACATCAAGGCAACACCCTCCACCAGCAAAAAGATTACAACTCATTGCAGGCTGAGATATCGTTAGCAGTTTTTAACTTTTTTTTTTTTTTTTTTTTTGACACAGAGTCTTACTCTGTCTCCAGGCTGGAGTGCAGTGGTGCAATCTTGGCTCACTGCAACCTTTGCCTCCTGGTTCAAGCGATTCCCCTGCCTCAGCCTCCTGAGTAGCTGGGACTACAGGCAAATGCCACCACGCCCAGCTAATTTTTTGTATTTTACTAGAGACGGAGTTTCACCATGATGGCCAGGATGGTCTGGATCTCCTGACCTCATGATCCATCTGCCTTGGCCTCCCAAGGTGCTGGGATTACAGGTGTGAGCCACCACACCTGGCCTTTAAACCATATTTTTAAAATAAGGCTTGTACATTTTTAGACATATTGCTATGACACACTTAGTAGACTACAGTACAGTGCAAACATAAGTTTTATATGCATTAGGAAACCAAAAAATGTGTGCTGCCCACTTTATTGGTATAACTGCTTTATTGCAGCAATCTGGAACTGAACCCACATCTCCAAGGTATGCCTGTGAAGAAGATGAAGAATGAAGCGGAGGGGAGTTGAGGGACAAATGTCAATAACAGCACAGAAAAGAAATAACACTTAGTTTAGCTAGTTAGCAATTTGTCTACCCATGTTAACAAAGAGGCAGATTATTTTATAGCAGGTGAAAAAACGATGGTCTAAAAGTGGCGGAGAAGACTTAAAAGGACAATGATCCTATGAGAGTGAACATATGGGAAAATGACAAATATCCTGGCTGTAAGAGAAACAGCACCTCAGGATAGAACCAGACTTTCAATCAGGAAAAACCTTCCTGACAGTGGCTTACCAATATTGAAATTTCAGATACTGCTGCCATCACTGGCATCTGATCCTCGTGTGAAGGCACCACTTCTCAGGGGCAATGTCCTACCTCTGTGCCTCTCTTTTGCCCTGACTCCTCTAACAGAACATTAGCTTAGTTGGGACATTCTTTTAGACAAATTTAAAAATAATTATATATGGGGAAAAAAAAGGAAACCTACTATACTGACCTCACAGCAGTAAAGCTGTTTATTCAGAGAGTCACTTGAACAAGGCAGACACAGTGTAAAGTTCCGGGGGTTTTCAATTTCCATCATCTGGTTATTTCCCCAAGTCCTCTGCCATGCATCACAAAGCCCTCTGTAAATCCACTTAACAAGGAAAGAGCTAACATTCCTGTTTATTTGCTTCAACTCCCATCAATAAAAGGTGGTACACCCAAAAGATAAAATAAATATTCAGCCACAAAAATCATGCTACAAAAAATATATATATTTACATGGAAAGGTATTCTCTTACCTCTAAAAAGCAGATTAGAAAATAATATGTTGAGTATAATCTCATTTTTGCAAACAATCAATGTTTTTTAAATTGCAGTTAAGTATACATAAAATTTACCATTTAAACCATTTTTGACTATACAGTTCAGTAGCATTACCTATATTCACAGTCTTGTGCAACCATCAACATTCTTCTCCAGAAACTTTTCATCATCCCAAACTGAAACTCTGCACCCATATGTAATATACATTTTTACATATTAACAGAAAAAGTCTGAACAGATGTCCACCAAAAATGTTAATAGTGGACAATTTTAGGTAGTTTTTTCCTACTTTTTAGTCTTCTCTATTTCCTATTTTTTTCTAAAAGGAAGCATATTTCTAGTTAATTTTAAAGTAACTTTAAGTGATGTTTTTAAAAAGACACTGATAGTTAAAACATTAAAAAAGCAAAGAGGCTAGTGCAATAGCTCACACCTATATTCCTAGCATTTTGTGAGGCTTAGGTGGGCAGACTGCCTGAGCTCAGGAGTTTGAGACCAGCCTGGGCAAACAGTGAAACCCCATCTCTACAAAAAAATATAAAAAATTAGCCGGACATGGTGGCACGTGCCTGTGGTCCCAGCTACTCAGGAGGCTAAGCTGGGAGGATTGCTTCTGCCCAGGAGACAGAGGTTGCAGTGAGCTGAGATTGCTCCACTGTACTCCAGTCTAGATGAGATAGTGATACCCCATTTCAAGAAAAAGAAAGAAAAGAAAAGCAGGATTGGAGGCCATGCTCATCACCTTGTATGATCTGGTAACTTTGCCCTGCTTCCTAAAAATAAGAACACCAAAGCTCAGCTGGGTACATTGCTGCTGGCTGTCATTCTTGCAGTTAGTTGTGGCCATTTAACTAAATTTTAGCTAAAGAGAAAGTGCTATGTGTAACTTCCCAAAAGTGTCCTTAAAGGGAAGGGGCACATTCTTCTTGCTTTTTTCTTCTCCTGCTAGCTGTAATACTGATATTATGGCTGAATCTCAAGCAGCCATATTGGACAATGTGCCAATATGGCTAAGACTGAAGAAGACGGCTGGGAGTGGTGGTTCACGCCTGTAATCCCAGCACTTTGGGAGGCCGAGGTGGACAGATCACTAGGTCAAGAGATCAAGACCATCCTGACCAACACGGTGAAACTCCGTCTCTATTAAAAACACAAAAATTAGCTGAGCATGGTGGTGCACGCCAGTAGTCCCAGCTACTTGGGACGCTGGGGCAGGAGAATCGCTTGGACCCAGGAGGTGGAAGTTGCAGTGCGCCAAGATCGCGCCACTGCACTCCAGCCTAACAAAAGAGTGAGACTCAGTCTAAAAAAAAAAAAGACTGAAGAAGAAACAAGATAGATGTATCTTTTCTTGTTATATGCAGTCATCCTAATCTTAACTGATAAAATTACAGTCATCCCTTGGCATACACTGGGAACTGGATCTAGGGCCGCTCCTGCACCACGTATACCAAAATCCACACATACTCAAGTTCCACAGTCCACCCTCCGGGACCCACATATATGAAAAGTCGGCCTTCCATACATGCAGATTTTGCATCTCATAAATACTGTATTTTCAATGGAAATTTGCTTGAAAAAAAATCCACGTATAATTGGACCCATGCAGTTAAACCCATGATTTTCAAGTCAACTGTACCTTCTAAATCATTTTCCTTCCTAGCATGTCTTATGTGCAGTGCTATACTTTTGTCAACCATGAGCATAAAAAAAAATAGTATAGAAACTGGTAAATAACAAAGGTGACCAAATCCAAAGATGACCAATTCTCGACCTTCTTATTTAAATTCTCTATAGAATTTGCCACTGTCACCATTCCAGCATTCTGAAACTCTCTTTCACTGAAGCAGTACTCTGTAGGTTTTGATCCCATCTCTTTATTTAACCTTTTCAGTCTCCTTTCAAGGCTTCTTTATAAACTAACTGTCAGTTTCTCTAAACTGTTCTGACCAAAGGTTAGTTTTGGTGTGTTTTTTTTTAATACATGTTTAATGGATGTTTCAGTAAATCAGCCACTCAAATTCTCCCTGAAGCAGTCATCCACTCAATTATTACTGAATGCCTAATAACTATTTATTGAATGCTTACTATATGAAAGGAACATTACATATTTTACTTCTAATACTCTCAGCAACTCCACAAGCTAGGGATTATTATATTCATTTCAGAGATGGGTCTGAGGCCCAAAGAATAATTACCCAAGTTTTCATAGCTAGCAAATGGAAGAATCAGACTTTGAACTCAGGCTTATTTACTCCAAAGTCCATTATCCATTCATTATACCCCATGGCACACACAAGTCTATGACTCAAAATCCAGACACATAAAAAGCTGAATAATTTAAAAGGTTTTGCTACTTGACTCAGTACATGTTTATGATGCATTTTTTATGAGTACTGTGTTGAGTGGCTGTCAGTAATACAGAAATGTTTAAGTCTGCAAGTAAAATGAATAAGATAGGAACAAATCAATGATTTAACAAGGTAGAAAAGGAATATTAAAAAGTTCTGGGAATCTCTACAATTGAAAGATCACTGAGTTCAAAGGTAATGGAATGCTTCAATTTATCCCCTATAAAAATACAAAAAATTAATTTTAAAAACCTAATCCTTGTTGAAACTCATCCATACCAATTAGATAGAGTGGTAACAGATATTACAACCTTAGAATAAAGGTAAAATCTTAACAGAACTTGCTTTGACATTTAAATTAGTACCTTTAAAAATTGATTAGCAAAGCATTTTCCTTCTACAAGGTTTGCTACATATTACTTGTTTCATCACATCTTAATCTTTACAGAGAAAAATTACACAGAAGCTTAGCTTCTCTAAATTGTCTATTAAAGTTAACCAATTACTGATTAAAAAGAGACAAGAAAAATATTTTTAACTATTTTTCTGAAAGTGTGTAAAAATAGATTATCTGTTAATATCTGAATATATTTTGAGAAGGTCTGAAAAATTCCTACACCAAGTGAGATGAGCTATAAATGGTCAAATAAAATTTTAACAATGCATAGGTTAGACAGGAATGTGGGCCACACAGACCCAGACTCAATTTTAGAACAATATAACTAACAATTTTTTTAAAAGGGACAATTAGCTACTTAACTACTAAGCAGTGTTTTAAATAGGTAATTCTGGAGTTAAAATTTATTTTCTAATGTAGGATACTTTTTAAAAATTCAGAATCCTCCATGAAAATTTATGATAGACTGTACCTAAAACCTAGGGGCAAAACGAATTCAGCATTGATCTCTAAAAAACAAATTCAATTAGTATATGCTCTATTGATTTTTAGAGGAAATATTTAATTTCTAAAATAAAAAAACACAGGCCAGGTGTGGTGGCTCACACATTTGGGAGGTGGAGGTGGCAGACTGTCTGAGCTCAGGAGTTCAAGACCACCCTGGGCAACATGGTGAAATCCTGTCTCTACTAAAACACAAAAATTTAGCTGGGTGTGGTGGCACTCACCTGTAGTCCCAGCTAGTCAGGAGGCTGAGGCAGGAGAACTGCTTGAACCCAGCAGGGGAAGTTGCAGTAACCCGAGATCACCCTACTGCATTCCAGCCTGGGTAACAGAGAGAGAGACTCCATCTCAAAAGTAAAAATTAAAAATAAAAAAGATTTATTTTAATAATGCCTTATAATTCAACAAAAAACTAGAGCTATAAATTATAATTTGGTTTTGTGACAAAAATATTATGTCTTCATTATAAAATACACTTATTATTAGAAATTTGGAAAATGAAAAAAAGGTTTAAGAAAAAAGCCATGTTCTTTTCAGCTCCAACCACTGACATTTCCTTCTTCCATTAGTACATTCATATTTTTTAATTTTGATCATTCTATATAAATTAGATATTTAGCATTCTTTCTTTTTTCTTTTCATTTAACTTTATGGCATTTTCCCTTGTTGTTATAAAGTCTTCAAAGAAGTCACTTAATTCCAGAAAACATTCCAATGAATTTACTTAATCACAGTTCACTTTAAACAATTAGGTTGCTACCAACTTTTTCCTACTCTTATTAATGCTATGATATACACTTTTGTGCTTTTTCGAATTCACAGATAATTTCCTTAGCATAGATCCTAGAAGTGAAATTGCTAGCAAAAGTTACACAGTCAATAGGGCCTGGGTAAAAGCATATGTGAGTTGGCTTGTACTGTTTCATGAGAGGTGACTGTTAAATTTTCAGGAATTTTCTAAGCCAGTTGTTAAACACAGCCATCATTTAATGTACAAATAAATAAAAATTTTATTAAAACAAAGATAGTAAGTACTCAAAACACTTTCTTTGTTAAATATGTCGGACATTTTACTATTATCTGTGCTCTAGGGTTGCTTATATCTATTGTTATCCAGTCGGCAGGATTACTGTATGATGGTGTTCCAGTGCACACTTCTTCCTAACTCCACACCTAGTAGTATTACGTTGGTGGCCTGACTGAGGCCATGGTGGGAGTTATAAAATGGAACAAACTGGGGCTCCCAAAGGCTACCGAAGAATTATCCTGATCAGTCAGTTGGTGAGTTATATATGTATGTTGTTTATTTTACCATCAAACTGCCAATGTTTTTCTACCCATATTTGCTTATAAAAAGCCCTTAAAAAGACAGAGGCACAGGCTGCTGATGGCTAAGCATTTTCATCAGTTTTGTTACCTGACTCACTCACTAAATGTTTCTGAAGCATTTTTCATAAGTCCTGTGTCGGGTGACTGTGAAATGTCTCCAAGTAAAATGGAAAAGATAGAACAAATAATGATTTAACAAGGTAGAAAAGGATTACTAACAATAGCTGCCAAAAGAAAGATATAGTAATTGCTATAAGGTAAAATGATATAGGGATGCCAAGAAAGGAGAGATCATTCCCTGCTGAAGAACTGTAAAAGTTCCATAAAAGATAAGGTATTTATAAATGAATAAATGGTGTCAGAGAAAAGTCAAATGATTATTTAAGGCTATCAAAAAATTTGTTCTCTTCTTTCCATGCACTTTGACATATTTGTTTTATAATAAAAATCACTCCCCATCTGATACAGTTTGGCTGTGTCCCCACCCAAATCTCATCTTGAATTGTAGCTCCCATAATCCCCATGTGCCATGGGAAGGACCCAGTGGGAGGTAATTGAATCATGGGGGCAGGTTTTTTCCCATGCTGTTCTCATGATCGTGAATAAGTCTCATGAGATCTGATGGTTTTATAAAGGGCAGTTCTCCTGTAAACACCCTCTTCTCTGCAGCCATGTAAGATGTGCCTTTGCTCCTCCTTTGCCTTCCATCATGATTATGAGGCCTCCCAACCATGTGCAACTGTGAGTCCATTAACCTTCCTTCCTTTATAAATTATCCAGTCTTGGGTATGTCTTTATTAGCAGCATGAGAACAGACTACTACACCATCTTATGTTGCAAGGACTATAATATACCTCTGCCTCCCTCATTATTCTATTCATATCTCTGAGTATTTACCTTTGTATCTCCATCATAGTAGGTGCTATATAAATGTTGTGCTTTTAATAAGTGCATGAAAGAATGATTCAATGAATAGGAGCTGACATTTATGAGCTTATAATGTGCTAAGCACTGTCCTAAGCACTTTACATATATTTAATCATTGTCTGAGTGTTGTTCACAACACCATTAGGTGGATGCCATTTCTACCAATGAGAAAACTCAGCCATTTCACAGAAAAGCAGACTGAGTCACAGAGTGCTTAAGTAATGGGACCAAGATTACACAGATGGCAGGAGGGCTGGATTTAAAACCCAGTCAGTCTAACTCTGCAGCTGTTGCTCTTCACCATGCCTCCACATCCCCTCTCAAATAAAGGAAGCATCCCAGGTGGTCTTAGTGAGTAGGGTTTGGTGCTCTCAAATAAATGACTGAGCAGGAAACAAGATAGCAGCGAATCTACATGTTCCTTTTTTTTTTTTTTTTTGCATTCATTCTTATATTGTTTTCAAGTCAAAAAGAAATAATGAATGCTTGTAGATTTTGTATTCCAATCATTCACATTCACAATAGTACAGGTCTCTATCTTAGATTCCTACATTTATTTATTTTTTTTTATGGATCCCTAAATTTAAAGAAATAAAATAAGTGAATCTCAAATTTGGCAAGTTTTGACCATACAAATTTCTCCATGTTCTCCTAATCAAATATTGTTTTTAAATAACCCAAATTTGCCAATTAGAAAGAAAAACACTATTTAAATATTCAAAAAGAATATGAAACACTCCATCTGAGTTTTGATAATCCAACAAGACTATGCTTTTATCTGGTAACTTGTACTTGCTATACCGTGATGTATAGAGACTAGGAGATATGGTGTAACTGTGTCACAAATGTACCAGGGTAATAGTCACTCTGGCACATCCTAAAGATAGCACTACTGGGTTCTGAGAGACAAAGAACACTGAAATGCCTCAAAGCAACTTGAGACTGATAAATCTCCAAAGCAGAATCAACAAATGTAAAAAAACAGGGTTAGAAATATGTCCAACAATCACTTATACAAAGTTACATTTCTCTATCAACTGTTAATGGGAAAGAAAAGAAAGAAAAGGAGAGGAAAAAGGTGAGGGGTAGAGAAAAAGCAATCTTTGTCCCTGATAAAATATCTTAATAATAATGGAGATTTTAAAATAATCCAAATTACTAACCTTACCAAAAATCAGTTCTGATTTCCATATCAATGAAGGAAGGCATGGCCATTAAGTAATATTATCACACCAAGACCAAGATACTCTATTTATTCTTATAAAAGGACATGAACTTAATTTATCAATCAAGTTTTATCAGTCAGTCCTAGATTACCATGAAATAAGGTATTTGATAACGTATGTACTCATCTGGGCACCGCTTCTTGAAAAAATTCTGACTTATTTACCACAACTTATTTCTACGAATATGGAAGGATGAAATCTTGGATTCCTGACCTTTGCACTCATTTAAGACATTACTTAATAGAAACTGCACCTCTCAAATCTATTCTAATATGATGCATACAGGAAATACAAATTTGCATCTGAAATATTTTTTAATGTTTAAATAATACTAGACAAGTTTTTTAAATGGTAGTAAATTATTTGTTGTCCATCAAGATCAGAGAAAGTTGTATTCTAATTAATAAAATATTCTGATTTAGTTTCTTCATCTGTAAAATAAGACTTATGGATGAAATGAATTAATATTTGTTTAGTATTTACAGTAGTCCCTAGCATATAGATTAAATGCTACATAAATAATAATTAAATAAAATAATATCATTGTGGTAGATCGTTTTTCCAAAAATGGCTTCAGCCATATTTCTGGTCTGGCATGCTCTTTCAGAATCTTGTCAGCCCCACCCATCACATGGTAGAGTCTATTTTTCTCCTTTTGAACGTTAGGGGGATTCCTAATTACTCTGACCAATAGAGTAAAATAGAAATAATATTCTGTGACTTCCAAGGCCATGTCATAAAAAGGATATAGCTTCTGCCTATCTTTCTGTTTTTGAAATGTTTGCTCTGAGGAACCCAGATGCTCTACTTAAGGAAGCCCAAACTAGTTCATTTGGAGAGATCACACGGAAAGACCCATGTGGAGAAGAACTGAGGCCAATAGCCAGTGACATCTGCCAGACATATAAACGAATGAGTGATTATAGCTCCTAGCCTTTGAGTTTTCCAGAGAACTAAGAGAAGCCATCTCTGTTGTGTCCTGTCCGAATTCCTGACCCACAGAATCTGTGAGCGTAATAACTGATTGTTTTCTGCCACTGGGTTCTGGGGTAATTTGTTACACAGTCACAGGAATGGGAACAATAAAACTGCTATACTTTTAAAATTTGCATTGCAACTAAATAAAAAATATTTTAAGGATTTACAAAATTAAATATAATACAAATAGAGCAGAGAATAAACAGAAGATACACACATAAAACAAATGTGAAACAACTGTCAGGCATCCAACATAGAATTATAACAACAGCAACAGCTAGCAAAACAGTTATTATCTCACATGCATAAGAAGCACCACCAAAAGTCATGATTTAATGCTCTTAATAATCCTATAAGGATACTGTTATATCCTAACACTAAATAAGAAATAAATATCCTAACACTAAATAAGAAATTAAAAACCCTAACACTAAGACTGTAATTTCATCCTGCTTTGTTGCTGGCACATTTTATATCCTTGTAGTAAACTATTATTACTCATATAGACCAAGCTTTGGAAAACTTTATATTAAAGGGCCAGATAAATATTTTAGTCTTTGAAGACTCTCTCTCGTCTTGCCCTTTCTCTCTCTAGATGTATGTATTATATACATAATATATATACTGCATATGATATATATAAAAATCTTCATTTTATGTTTGTTACAATCACTTAAAACTGTAAAACCATTCTTAACTTGTGAGTGCTACAGTAACATGCTGTGGACCAGTCATGAGTCATAATTTGCTTGACAGACCATGGTAGGGAAATGTTAATACTGTAAGTTTAAATTAATAAACCCATCTTTATTGTAATACTCATAATAGCATCTACAGTTATACAAAATTAAGAAGACATACTTTCTTACTCCAGCTTATTATTATCCACTAAAAGCGTAAGCTTCCTTGAACTATGTCAGTAAATGAAAACATAGACCCAACCATCAATAATTTCCATTACAATGAAGGTCTCTTCATAATTGACATTTATCTACTTTGAAAAGGTCTAGAATACTGTCAGAAAGAAATGATGTTTCTAGGGTCTAAATGCTTCTCCAGGCATCCACATAGATATGTCTATATTTGTTTACTGAGATTCATGACAGCCCAGTGTGATTGATAAAACACTGAACACTTCTAACCTTTAGCGTCGATGCTTTGCAAGAAAATGTTTATTATTCTTGGCAGGAAATGATGGAAACTGGTGAGAAACAGCCAGACTAACTTCACATGTAAGTGAACTGGAATTTTTAGGAACAGTTCCCTCTAGTAAATTTGTCTACACACAGCTTAATCAAGCAAATTTACAGCTATTAACAGGTTATGCCTGTGTATTCCTGAACATATAAATAAACTTCTTAATCAGAACAAAAACAGGTTCAGAGTCCAATTATTTAAACTAGAATTGGTAAAGCCAGTATCTAACTGTAGTTAAAGTGACTGTCAAAAAGAATCATAATCAAAGTAGAAAAAAGTTGTTTTTCTGTTTCCTCAAAGCTATGAAGATGCTGCTCAGTGAACACTTCTGTGATCATCTAAAATCAAAGCTACATGATCTCATTTGAAGTTAGATGCCCAAACTAATGCCAAATCAAACACATGTGTTTTCAAACTGAGGTTCCAAATTAGGAAGAAGCTAAATTACTTAAATTCAAATTGGAAGGGAAAAGATTTTTGGGAGCCTATAAATCAGAAGGCTCTTAGAAACTGGAATGGATCTAGGAGTGAGGAAATGACCTCATGTGTATAAAAACTGTTTATTCACCTTGGTCAGGAATGTAAAAGTAAATAAATTTAAGTAAGTACAAAATAATAAGTAAAGGTTCATATACACCCCTCGCTACAGACTGAGAATAGATACGAATTGATTACTGGTAAGTAAGGTGTTGGACACACCTTGTTGATAGAAACGGGCTGCCCTCCAGAATTAATTAGTTAAAACAGTTATCAGAGAACCAATCCAATCATTAAAATCTCACACTAAAAATTTACATCCTCCATTGTGGTAAATCCTTGGAAAATTAGAAGTATTATTTCAAAATATCTGATTTTTTCACTATTTGTGTGGCTCACTACCTTTGTTTCATCCAAAAGATTATCCAAACTACAAAGAAACTTATATTCTTTGTACAAGTACAATTACAGACAAAACCACTGAACACACAGAAAACCCATAAAACAGCACTTTGGAACCTACATTACTATATAATTGACAAGTTCTATTTATTACAAATTGGCTTTAAAAATGTCATGCCCTGTATAAAACCTAAATTTTACAACAGATACTGAAATTCTATAATATCTGCTAAATTCTACCTTTCTCCAAATTATTCCAATATGACTTCAAACTAAGTGCCCATAGTATAGGCTGATCAGAAAAAACAGTTCAGGTTTATCCATTTTGAAAGTAATGGAATAAGGTCCAATAACATTAAAAATAATAACATTTTTACAAGAACATCTATTTATAAGTGTCTGAATTTTTCTGACACAAGAAATATTTTTATATTAACAAAACAGAACCCATTACTCTCAAATCTTATATATTTGTATTAGAAAAACAGGGAGATATTGGATCTGAATAAATAAAATGAATAAATGATACAGAACCCCAAACAGCTATCAGTTTTTCTAATGAAGCTCTCCCTTATAAGCCAACGTTTCAATGATCTTTTTATCTGAATTTCTATAGAATCTGCAGACTAAATCACATATAATCAGTTGATTATGTATTGATTTGCATTATTTACAAGTCATTTCTTATTTTTCTCTATGTTTTAAAAATCTTTTTAATCTCATAGCAAGCTAACTATATCTATAAGCAATGTTTACAGCAAGTACTCACCTCCTTACAACTCTCCTTAGTACTAAGGAAGGTAGGTTCCAATTATATAAAGAGATTTGAATATCATTTAATTCGGTGGACTATGGCAAGCCACTGAAAAAGAACGAAATGATAATAGCATATTTGAAGAGCAGTAAGCTAGATGTTTTATGCAGGTTGGATTAGAGGGTTGAGGAACTAGAGGAAAATAAAACAAAATTAAGAAACTACTCAATTGTTCACAAAACAGGTAGCAGTTAACTGAATTAGGGTAGTGAAAAAAGTGGAAATAAGCACAGAAACAAATGAATATATTGAAGGAGCCTAGAAATAAACAGTCATAAGCTGGTAATTTATTACATATGAGAATAAGATAGAATAGTCTAAGATAATTAATTTCAGTAAAATAAACACTTATGAAGACCCTAATTTTTGCAAGGCACTCAAAAATATAAAAATAAATCAGTATTACTACTTAACAGTCAGTAGTGTTAAGTATTATGAAGAAAAAAAGCTGAAAAAAATAGAGAAAACTGAAAGGATGCTATTCTACAGAAGAAGTTGTCTAACAAGATCTCTCTATGAGGTTATGCTTGAGCAGGGAACGAAATAAGGCATGGGTATCAGCTACACAGATATCTATGTTGGAAGAATTTTCCAGAAGAAGGAACAGACTATTAGGAGCTACTATGTAGCAAACCCTACACTAGATGCTAAAAATATATGAGTAACCAAAAAGGTACATGTCTTCCAAGATTTTACATTATTATAAATAAATAAACAAAAACATAATGTCTTGGAAGTGAAAACTTCAATGAAGAAAAGGCAAAAAGATAAGGAAATAGAAAGTAATGGATGATAGTGCTGCTATTTCTACTTTACAGATAAGGATATTGAGAAGTTACATACAAACTGATAAATCAGAGAGCAGGTATTTAAACCCATAAAGTCTCACTTCCAAGGTTATTCTTTTTTTATTGTGCCCTTTTCTCCCTCTGTACTATAAAATCTCCACTGAGAACCACAAAATGGCAAAGATCACAGTCTATTCTTTGTTATATCCGTAATCAGTATGACAGCATACAGGGGATGCAAAATAAGATTGAATTGACTCTGATTTGCACCCTAGATATAATATTAAAACTCCATTACAATTTAAAAAGCCACGATCCTGAAACTAGGGAGATGGCTCTTCTTATTTAGGGAAATCTCATTCAATGACAACAATTGTTTTTAAAAATGTATCATTTAAAGGTAAAAGTGACAGGTTTCTAAGGAGATCAGAGTGCAAGAGAACTACTCAAATGGGCCTGGTGGTGCTTATCTCTACAACAGAAAACTATTTACATGGGCTTGGCAAATGGTGGGATATATAATCAATGAGGGAGGAAAAACAAAGTTATCACTACACAGATGTAAAGTGAACCAGTGACAAGTTAGCAATATGTATCAGGACTCAATACTATTTGCCCAAGTATTTTCTTCATCATAAATCATCAGGATTTAAAGTACTTCATTTCAATGCTGCTTCCTATCACTTAACAAACTGTTCACAACTGTCAACACTTTAAACTCATAAATCAAAGGAAGAAAATCCCAGGGGCAATGGGAAAAGGTCTCACCATGCCCTAATAATCCATTTAATCTATCTTATGCATAATTATTTTGCTTTTTTCCTACAGACCAATACTTGGTCTCTAATTTAATCTTGAAAATCTGAAAAATTCAGAACTATATAAAGGAAAAAATGAATATCAACCTTAATTACACCACCCGAGAATAATCACTGTCAATATGATGAAACATTTCTTTCCACTCTTATTTGTGTGTGTGTGGGGGGGGGGTGGTTTTTGTGCGAATGAATGTTGCTTTTGATGAATGTGTGTGTGTGTGTGTGTGCACGTGTGTGTGTGTGTGGTGGTTTTTGTGTGAGTGAATGTTGCTTTTGATGAATTTTGAATTGTGTGAGTGAATGCTGCTTTTTATGAATTCATACATTTTACACAGCCTTGTATCTTGCTACTTTTCACTTAACATTATATAAAGATCAATTTGTCTATTTTTAAAATATAAATTTTAATAATGGCAAAAATATTCTACTATATGTAATTAACCATCCTCTATTGTTGTTTTTCTTCTTCTGTGAATTTTTTTATATTATTTGGCCATTTTTATATTTGGAAGTTAGCATTTTTTTCTCTCATTAACATAAAGGAACACCTCATATGGAGATACTTGCCCTTTTTCAACACATATAATACAAGTATCTCTATAAATAACTCTTACAACTCAACAGTAAAAAGACAAATTACCCAATTAAACAAGGGGCAAAGGATCTGAAAAGACAGTTTGCTAAAGAAGAGATGTAAATATCCAATTAGCACATGAAAATCTGCTCAAAATCATAAGACATTAGGAAAATGAAAATCAAAATCATGAAATACCATTTCATACTCATTAGAATAGCAGGTGTAATGTAAAAAAAATTGTAAATAAAATAAAAAGAGTTGATAAAAATATAAAGAAATTGAAACCTCATACAGCGCTAATGTTGCAGCTACTGAGAAAAACAGTTTGGCAGTACCTCAAATAGTTAAACACAGAGTTACTATAGAACCCAGCAATTCTAATCCCAGATATAGAGTCAAGAGAATGAAAAGCACATGTCCAAACAAAACGTTGATAGAAGTATTCATAGCAGCATTACCTATAATAGACAAAAATAAAAATGAGCCAAATATACATCAAATAAAATGTGGCATATCCATACAATGAAATATTATTTGACCATTCATAAAAGAAATTAAGTACAAATACATGTTGTAATTATACATGAGCCTCGAAAACATTACACTAAGTAAAAGAAACCAGACACAAAAGATCACATTTGTATGACTACATTTATATGAAAAGTCCAGAACAGACGAATACATAGTGACAGAAAATGAATAGATTCGTGGTTGCCAGGAGCTGGGAGAAGGCAGGAATATGAAGTGACTGCTAAAGATTCTTTTCTGGGATGATGAAAATGTTCTGGAGTTACATACTGGTAGTGGTTGCACAACTCCATGAGTAAAGGAAAAACCACTGAATTGTACATTTTAAAACGGTGAATTCTATTGCATGTCATTTATATCTCAATTTATAAAAGATTTAAAACATTAAAAATGGAATATAAACATAAAAGTTAATTCTATATCATCAGCCCAGGAGTTTATGAGACCAGAAATTCCACTTTATGTATTTATCCTAACATGCAGGTTTGCTTGGTACAGCAAAAGACTAGAAGTAATTTAAATTCCCATCAATACAAGATTGGGTAAATATATTATCACATAATATTATTAAATATTATGAAAGTATTTTTAAAGGATGAGCTCCTTATATAATGAAATGCTAGGATTTCCAAGAAATATTAAGTTAAGAAAATAAAGTACAAAACATCATGTAAAGCATGCTACCAGTTATATTAAAAATACACACACATACTTGTATATACTTCTATATATAATATTGAAAGAGATAGTGACTAATAATTTTCTCAAATAATTGAAAGGATACCAAAAATAGATTAAACAACTTTTTATCCATAGGTTTAAAAATTTAGATAAATCAACAACTTTCTAGAAAAATCTTATGTAAAACATCTCAAAAGGAAATAGAAAGTTTGAATAACTATTTAAAAACTGAATAACTAATAAAAATATACCCATAGGGAAGCTATTTGTAGTACATAAAATCCACAAAGATCTAGTATTTATAATATATAAAGAACTTCTGCATATTATTAAGAAAAAGACAGACAACCAAATGAATAAAAACTTGAATAGGCACTTGATATGGTTTGAATCTGTGTCCTCACCCTAGTCTCATGTTCAAGAGTAATCCCCAATGTTGGAGATGGGACTAGTGGGAGATGATTGGATCATGGAGGTGGATCCTTCATAAATGGTTTAGCACCATCACTTTGGTGCTCTTCTCCTCATAGCGTTCTCACAAGATCTGGTTGTTTAAAAGTGTGTAGTAACTCCTTCCTCTCTTTATTCCTCTTTCTAAAAGTGTATAGCACATCCCCGCCTCTCTTTTCTTCCTGCCATGTAAGACGCACCTGCTTCCCCTTTGCCTTTTGCCATGATTCAAAGTTTTCTGAGGTCTCCCCAGAAGCCGTTATGCTTCCTGTACAGCTAATGGAACCATGAGCCAATTAAACTTCTTTTCTTTGTAATTTACACAGTATTAGGTATTTCTTTATAGCATATCAAGAAAATTTATTTATAACATAACAAGAAAATTCACCAAAAAAATTATACAAATGACCAATAAGTATATGAAAAAGGTGTTTAATGTATCTTAATCATCAAAGAAAGGCAAGTTAACAGCATACTATATTATGTTATTCAACATACCTACTAGAATAGCTAAAATGAAGTAGTTAAATACCAATCCCAACAAGAATGTGGAGCAATCAGTACTCCAACACTGTTGTTAAAAATATAAATTAGTTCAACAACTTAACTATTTAGCAACATCACTAAAGCTAAATACACGCATAATCTATAACCCAATAATTCAACTCCAAGGTTGAAAAAATGTATAAATAAGTCCACCAAAATTTCCACAGCAGCCCTATTTACACTAAGCCAAAACTAGAAAGCACCCAAAACTCCATTAACAGTAGAATGGATACATAAATATGTAATATATTCTATTGTAGGAATAATCACAAAATAGAATACTACACAGCAAACAGATTGAACCACAACTACATAATACAACATGATGAATCTTACAAATATACAACTGAGTGGAAAAGGCCATATTAAAAAAAATCATTCTGTATGATTTCATCTGTATACAGTTCAAAAACAAGCAAAAACCTCCTAATATATGGTTTAGAAACTGGAGTAGTGGTTACCCTCAGAGAAGGCAGTAGATGAAAGGGCACACAGTGGGGCTTCTGGGACAACGGTAATTTTTAGTTTCTTGATCTAGTTTCTGGTAACATGAGATTGTTCAGTTTGTGAAAATTCATTGAGCTGTACATTTATGACTAGTGCAATTTTCCCATATATATGTTATATTTAAATTTATAATTTTTTAAAAAGCCCTCCTACCTAGAAACTCCACCAAGTACAGAGTATGTGGAAATAAGCTTTACTGTATCTTCATGAAGAGAAAATCCGATATTATACAAATTTTTCCAGAGAATTGAAAATGAAGAAAAGCTACAGAGCTTATTCTATAATCTAGAAAGAAAAATTGATACCAGAAACAAAAATTACAGAAAATTCTTAAACAAAATATTAACAAAAAATCCTCCAATATATTCTTTTTAAATAACTAAGTATAGTTTATTTGGCAACGCAAGGATTATTTAACACTATAAAAGCCGTTAACATAATTTACCACATTCATGGGATAAAAGGAAAAAGCCATATGATTTATCTCAGTAGATATAAAAAATTATAAAATTTTACTGGCAAACTGGATCCAGCAGCACATCAAAAAGCTTATCCTCCACAATCAAGTAGCCTTCATCCCTGGGATACAAAGTTGGTTCGACATATGCAAATCAATAAATGTGATTCATCATAATAAATAGAACTAGACAAAAACCAAATGATCATCTCATAGACAGATGCAGAAAAGGCTTTCAATAAAATTTAACATTCTTTCATGTTAAAACTCTCAACAAACTAGGTATTGAAGAAACATACCTCAAAATAATAAAAGCCATATATGATAAACCCACAGCCAATATCATACTGAATGGGCAAAAGCTGGAAACATTACCCTGGAAAACTAGCACAAGACAAGGATGTCCTCTCACACCTTTCCCATTCAACACAGTATAAGAAATTCTGTCCAGGGCAATCATGGAAGAGAAAGAAATAAAGGATATTCAAATAGGAAAAGAGAAAGTCAAACTATCTTTGTTTGCAGATGACATGATCCTATATCTAGAAAACCCCATCCTCTCAACCCAAAAGCTTCTTAAGCTGATAAGCAACTTTAGCAAAGTCTCAGGATGCAAAATCAATGTGCAAAAATCGCTAGCATTCCAATACACCAACAACAGGCAAACCAAGAGCCAAATCATGAATAAAGTCCCATTCACAATCGCTACAAAGAGAATTGTTTGTAATTGTTACTTAGGCTAACAAGGGAAGTGAAGGACTTCTTCAAGGAGAACTATAAACCACTGGTCAAAGAAATCACAGTTGACACAAACAAATGGAAACACATACTATGCTCATGCATAGGAAGAAACAATATCATGAAAATGAACATAATGCCCAAAGCAATTTGTAGATTCAATGCTGCTCCCATTAAACTACCTTTGACATTCTTCACACAATTAGAAACGCTATTTAAAAATGCATACAGAACCAAAAAAGAGCCCAAATAGCCAAGACAATCCTAAGCAAAAAGAACAAAGCTGGAAACATCACACTACCTGACTTCAGACTATATTACAAGGCAACAGTAACCAAAACAGCATGGTACTGGTACAAGAACAGACACATGGACCAATGGAAAAGAACAGAGAACCCAGAAATAAGACCACACACCTATAATCATCTGATCTTCAAGAAACCTGACAAAAACAAGCAATGGGAAAAAGAGTCCCTATTTAATAAATGGTGCTAGGAGAAATAGCTAGCCACATGCAGAAAACTGGAACTGGACTCCTTCCTTACACCATATACAAAAATCAACTCAAGATTCATTAAAGATTTAAAAGTAAAGCCCCAAACTATAAAAATCCCAGAAGAAAATCTTGGCAATATCATTCAGGAGGTAGGCACAGACAAAGATTTCATGATGAAGATGCCAAAAGCAATTGCAACAAAAGCAAAACTTGACAAATGAGATCTAATTAAACTACAGAGCTTCTGCATGAATGACAGAAAATTTTTGCAATATATCCATCTGACAAAGGTGTAACACCCAGCATCTGCAAGGAACTTAAACAAATTTATGAGAAAAATAAAACAGGCAAGGGACATGAACAGACACTTCTCAAAAGAAGACATACATGCAGCCAACAAATACATGAAAAAAAGCTCCACATCATTGATCATTAGAGAAATGCAAATCAAAATGACAATGGCTCACATGAGTCAGAATGGCTATTATTAAAAAGTCAAAAAACAACAGATGCTGGAAAGGTTGCAGAGAAAAAGGAACACTTCATACTGTTGGTGAGAGTGTAAATTAGTTCAGCCACTGTAGAAGACAGTATGGCAATTCCTCAAAGACGTAGAGGCAGAAATACCATTTGACCCAGCAATCTCATTACTGGTCATATGCCCAAAGGAATAGAAATCATTCTATTATAAAGATACATACACACATATGTTCATTGCAGCACTATTCACAATAGCAAAGACATGGAATCAACCTAAATGTCCATCAATGATAGGCTGGATAAAGAAAATGTGGTACACATACACCATGGGATACTATGCAGTCATAAATGAGACTATGTCCTTTGCAGGGACATGGATGGAGCCGAAGGCCATTATCCTCAGCAAACTAATGTAGGAACAGAAAACCAAACACATACGTTCTTACTTACAAGGACAATTCTATTAAAAAATCAAGAAGTTTGAGGTGTGGAATAGAAGAAAAACTGCTACTGTATATATGATTCCACAGAAAATATAAGATACTTTGCAATCCATTTTAATAAGCATGCAAAGCAGGTTTGCTGGACTTGAAATATAAAAATCAATTTTCTGAACCAACAACTGATTTGATTACATAATAAAAATAGATTCCATTTTTTAAAAACTTTAAAAACCCATGAATAAATCTAACCAAAGTATAATTTGTAAGATTTTTGAGGACAAAACTCTAATATTATAGAAGAATGCCTAAGTAGAGAAACAAACCATTTTCATAAATGAAAAGACTCAATATATGTAAATTCTCCCCAATTTATGAATTCAATGTGATTCTAATGAAAACACAAGAGGATTTTTTGTGAGAACTTATCACAGACAAGCAGAGGAACAGACTTCTAAATTATGGGTCTCAGAACAGAGGATAAAGAACTTTTAAAAACTGAAATCCACATTTCAAGTGTGATATTTGATTTTTGTTTTTCTCATTTCTGGTCTCATCATTTTCAGGGATAATAGCCCTTCTTCATGAGGCTTATTTTTTCCAAAACATTCCATAGCTTCAGAAAACAAACCAAAAAATATTACACCTAAAGGTCAGATAAAAGTTACCCACTGGAAAAATAAAGTAAACTCAATTCAAAAAGCCAACTGATTTTTAATGATGCAAAACAACTGATTTTGAATGATGCAAAAATTTAAAAGAGAAAATATCTTAACAGTCCATATCCTTTCAAAAGAAGACATATATGAGGCCAACAAACATATAAAAAAATGCTCATCATCACTGGTCATTAAAGAAATGCAAATCAAAACCACATTGAGATACTATCTCACACCAGTTAAAATGGTGATCATTAAACAATCTGGAGACAACAGATGCTGGAGAGGATGTGGAGAAATAGGAACACTTTTACACTGTTGGTGGGAGTGTAAATTAGTTCAACCATTGTGGAAGATAGTGTGGCGATTCCTCAAGGACCTAGAAATAGAAATTCCATTTGACCCAGCAATCCCATTACTGAGTATATATCCAAAGGATTATCAATCATTCTATTATAAAGACACATGCACACATATGTTCACTGCTGCACTGCTAACAATAGAAAAGACCTGGAACCAACCCAAAAGTCCATTGATGATAGACTAGACAAGGAAAATGTGGCACATATACACCATGGAATGCTATGCTGCCATAAAAAACGATGAGTATGTGTCCTTTGTAGGGACATGGATGAATCTGGAAACCATCATTCTCAGCAAACTGATGCAAGAACAGAAAATCAAACACCGCATGTTCTCACTCATAGACAGGTGTTGAACAATGAGAACACATGAATACAGGGAGGGGAGCATCACACACTGGGGTCTGTTGTGGGGGTATAGGGGAGGAGCAGCGGAGGGTAGGGAGGTTGGGGAGGGATAACATGGGGAAAAATAACAGATACAGGTGACGGAGGGATGGAGGCAGCAAACCACATTGCCATGTATGTACCTATGCAACAATCCTGCATGATCTGCACATGCACTCCAGAACCTAAAGTACAATAAAATATATATTTAAAAATAAAAAAAGTACATATTTTAACCTATATGAATAAATATAATATTCTATATGAATAAAAGAAATAATTCTTTTATTATTTCTTTTAATAATTTTAAGAAAAATTATTTCTTTTAATTTCTTTTATTCTATTATTCTATTATTTCTTTTAATAATTTTAAGAAAAAAAGAATAAAATAAATATTCTATATGAATAAAAGAAATAAAATACTTAAGTTTAGAACTCCCTACTAAAAGATATGTAGAAACTATATTAGTTATACACTTTACAAAGCCCTTGACAGGATTTGTACTAAATGTGAACATACCAGAGTCCAAGAAAAGTCTTTATAGTACTGTCACGTTATCAATCACTTGGAAAACCTAGTAAATCAATTTTTACAGGGCAAGAAAAAAAAAAGATGGAAGTTACCCAAAGAAACAGATAACAGAGAAAAGCAATTCAGCAAATTCTTGGAAACTTGGGAATGAGCTTTGGAGTTTAATATTAATGAAATGATCAGCTTAGACTATCAACGTAAAGCAGTCTTGAATAGTGGTTAAGAAAAGATCAGCCCACAGGAATTTTCCACAGGCTTTCCCAAATTTATTAGTCATGGCAATAAATAGGAATGGCCTAAGGAAGTATACTTTTACTATGAGGTTAGACTTTCTGTTTGTTCTTTTTTTCTTTATTTTTACATTCCTACTACTAGGTTTTTTGTTGTTTTTAAGATCTAAACTGCTTTTCCTAAGGTTCTGGACTATGCTGACATTTATAAGTGTATTTATGGGTTCCCCACCTTTTACACCTTTGAGACCTTGTGCATTTAGTTTCTTTAAAGCAGAATGTCCTTGGAACCCATCTAACACATATCAAAACCCTACTCAACCTTTAAGGCACAATTTAAATATCATTTCCTCCCTGAAGAATTCTATAGTAATAATAAAAATTAACTGTTTCACCATCCTATGCTTATTCTAACGGAAAATAAACTCAGTACTTAATGAACCTCTATGATAAGTCAGGGCTTTATAAAATAATTTTAATTTAATCTTCTCAAAAGTCCTATAACATACTATTATGTTCATTCTGCAGATGAAAAACTAAAGATGTGAGAGGTTGTATAATACAATAATAAGTCATGGAGTTGGAATTTAACAAAAGCCTATCTGATTTCAAAGTCCATGGCCTTTATATAATTTCATGCCGCCTTTATCACAAACTGACTTGGAATGTGTTGTTTATATACCAGTCTACTCTTGTAAGTTATGAGATCTTTGAGGACAAAGGCATTATCCCATTTAGGTTTTAATCCTCCTATCCCAGCACAATGCCTAATATGTATCATATAGCACTCTAATGCTGCCTGAAATCACGTGAAGAAATTAGTACAGCATTCATTTTTCTCATAACTAGCTTCTATGTAGCCTCATGACCATAAAAAAATAAGTACCTGGACTTCCAGCTACAACAGAGTAACTGGTACCAGATCTATCCTATTGTAAACACTGAAGAAACTGAAAAAATATACAAAAGAGTTATTGTCACACATGAGACAAAATTTAGTGTAGGACTATGATCCCTAAGAAAAGGAAAATGAACAAGGCCGTCCTGATGTCTGTCTGGAAGCACTTTCTGGAATGCACCACAAGGAGTGATAACCTCAAGAAAAAGTCCAACAGTCTTACTAAGTTAAAGTGACAGATTCAGAGTTTAAAGAGGAGGAAAGAGATGGAATCTTCAGGACAGAGTGCTAAAGAGGAGGAGCTATACAGAGAAAAGCTCAAGAAATCTACACAGGGCTCCCCTTGAGACTATGACTGAAAATTAAGCTGCACATAAATAGAGTAAGGAAGCAAAGTACCATGAATGTTAATCTAAATAATTTCCAGAACTCATATAAGACTCTTAGACATTCTGACAAGGTAAAAGAGAGAGACCTCATTGAATATTTAGATCACTGAACAGAGACTTCAGAAGGGTCACCTCCTAGTAGTAAAGATCAACTAGCTCTAGAGTAGTGGTTCTTGATCCTTTCCCAATCTACCACTCACCAGTGGCACTTGCAACTGCAGCATCTACCTGAAGATAACTTTCCCATGTAATATTTCATTTTAATTATTATTTTCACATTGCTCTAATATATCAACTTTGAAAACAAAAGACATCATTCTACTTATACCATTCTGTTTTAGTAGTGATATATCCATTTACAAAATATAATAATTCTCAATTGATAAAAAATGTCAAATCCTAGAAAACGCAGCATTCCTACACTTGATGTTAACACTGTTCTCAAACAGTTGTTGGATGAAGATTCCTTTGATGAATCTAATTTTTCCAAAGTAGACGATTTTGATGATTCAGATGATTATGATGTTAGTTCAGTTTAAAAATAACTCCAAGAGCAGTTTTTATATTTTATTTTCACATTGAAAATCAGTCAGATCTGCTTCAGCCTCAAAGGCCATGTTTATGTAAAGTTAAATAAGCATGACAGTAAGCTGCACTTTTTTTTTTCTAAAAAGGAAAAAGGTTAAAAGTTAAGAGTACATCACAGTAACTTAGAGATGTATTAAAACACAGATTGCTAAGCATTACTCCGAGGTGACATTGATACTGTTGGTCTAGGTACTACACTTTGAAAGCCACTGCCCTAGAGTAAAAACAATCCTAGACAAACTCTAACAAGCATCAAAAGGGTTATACTGGGACTTCCGCTAAGATGGCCAAATAGCAACAGCTCCAGAGTGTGCAATTCCCAGTGAGAGTGATGCAGAAGGCCAGTGACCTTCACATCTCCAATCGAGGTACCAGGTTAATCTCAATGGGACTGGTTGGACAGTGGGTGTAGTGCAAGGAGGGCAAACCGAAGCAGGGTGGGGTGTTGCCTCACCTGGGAAGTGCAAGAGACCAAAGAACACCCTCTCCTACCCAAGGGAGGCCATCGGGGACTTTTCTGGATGCTCTGGCACTCTGGCTTAGATACTGTGCTTTTCCCACCGTCTTTACAGCCCAGACATCAAGAGATTCCTGCCTGTGCTGACAACACCAGAGCCGCAAGTTTCCAGCACAAAACTGGGTGGCTGTTTTAGCTGGCACTGAGGGTTTCCAGTACAAAACTGGGGGGCCGTTTTAGCTGGTGCCTGGAACACCTACGAGACAGAACTGCCCATTTCCCTGAAAAAAAGGGGGCTGAAGGCAGGGAGCCAAGTGATCTGGCTGGGCAGGTCCCACCCCTACAAAGACCAGCAAACTGAGACCCACTGGGTTGTGATTTTTGCAGCCTGCAGAGCAGTTTGAGCTCCACCTGGATGGTCGAACTCGGTGTGGAGAGGGGCGTCCACACAGTTCTAACCCTGCTTGTGTGAACGAAATTGCAAGGAAGTTTACACAGTAGCTGGGCAGAACCTGCAGCAGCTCAGCAAGGCCTCTGCAGGCAGATTGTGACTAGACTCCTTTCTTGCTGGGCGAGGCATCTCTGAAAAAAGGCAGCAGCCCATCAGGGACTTATAAACAAAGCCCCACTTTCCTGGGTCAGAGCACCTGGGAAAAGGGGCGGTTGTGAGTTCCACTTCAGTAGACTTAAACGTCCCTGCCCAGCAGCTCTGAAGGGAGCAACAGAGCTCCCAGAACAGCACCTGAGCTCTGATAAGGGTCAAACTGCCTCCTCAAGTGGCTCCCTGAGCCCCATGTATCCTGAGAGACAACTCATACAGGAGAGCTCTGGCTGACATCTGGCAGGTACCCTTCTGGGATGAAGCTATCAGAGGCAGTAATCATTGCTGTTCTGCAGCTCCCACTGGTGATTCCCAGGCAAGCAGGGCCTGGAGTGGACCTCCAGCAGTCCTGCAGCAAAGGGGCCTGACTGTAAGAAGGAAAACTAAAAAATCAGAAATAAATAGCTTCAACATCAACAGAAAGAACGTCCACTCAGAAACCCATCTGAAAGTCACCAACTTCAAAGACAAAGGTAGATAAATCCATGAAGATGGGAAGAAACCAGTGCAAAAAGGATGAAAACACCAAAAACTAGAATGCCTCTTCTCCCCCAAGGGATCACAACTCCTCACCAGTAAGCAAACAAAACTGGACGGAGAATTATTTCAACAAATTGACATAAGCAGGCTTCAGAAGGTGGGTAATAACAAACTTCTCTGAGCTAAAGGAGCATGTTCTAACCCAATGCAAAGAAACTAAGAACCTTGAAAAAAGATTAGACAAAATGCTAACTAGAATAACTAGCTTAGAGAAGAACATAAATGACTTGATGGAGCTGAAAACCACAGCACCAGAATTTCACAAAGCATACACAAGTTTCAATAGCCAAATCGATCAAGCAGAAGAAAAGATATCAGAGATTGAAGATCAACTCAATGAAATAAAATGAGAAGGCAGGATTAGAGAAAAAAAGAGTGAAAAGAAATGAAGAAATCCTCCAAGAAATATGGGATTACGTGAAAAGACCTAATCTACATTTGATCAGTGTGCCTGAAAGTGATGGGGAGAATGAATCCAAACTAGAAAATACTCTTCATGATATTATCCAGCAGAACTTTCCCAATCTAGCAAGGCAGGCCAACATTCAAATACAGGAAATGCAGAGAACACCACAAAGATATTCCTCAAGAAGATCAACCCCAAGGCACATAATTGTCAGATTCACCAGGGTTGAAATGAAGGAAAAAATGCTAAGAGCAGCCAGAGAGAAAGGTCAGGTTACCCACAAAGGGAAGCCCGTCAGACTCACAGCAGATCTCTTGGCAGAAACCCTACAAACCAGAAAAGAGTGGGAGCCAATATTTAACATCCTTAAATAACTTTTAACCCAGAATTTCATATCCAGCCAAACTAAGTTTCATAAGTGAAGGAGAAATAAAATCCTTTATAGACAAGCAATTGCTGAGAGACTTTGTCACCACCAGGCCTGCCTTACAAGAGTTCCTGAAGGAAGCAGTAAACATGGAAAGGTACAACCAGTACTAGCCACTGCAAAAACATACCAAATAGTAAGAACCATCAATACAATGAAGAAACTGCATCAACTAACGGGCAAAACAACCAGCCAGTAACAAAATGGCAGGAGCAAATTCACACATAACAATATTAACCTTAAATGTAAATGGGCTAAATGCCCCAATCAGAAGACACAGACTGGCAAATTGGATTAAGAATCAAGATCCATTGGTGTGCAATATTCAGGAAACTCATCTCACATGAGACACACATAGGCTCAGAATAAACGGATGGAGGAAGATTTACCAAGCAAATGGAGAGAAAAAAAAAAAAAAAAAAAAAGCAGGGATTGCAATCCTAGTCTCTTATAAAACAGACTTTAAACCAACAAAGATCAAAAGAGACAAAGAAGGGCATTACATAATGGTAAAGGGATCAATGCAACAAGAAGAGCTAACTTTCCTAAATATATATGCACCCAATACAGGAACACCTAGATACATAAAGCAAGTTCTTAATGACCTACAAAGAGACTTAGACTCCCACACAATATTAGTGGGAGACGTTAACACTCCACTGTCAATATTAGACAGACCAACAAGACAGAAAATAAACAAGGACATCCAGGACTTGAACTCAGATCTGGACCAAGCGGACCTAATAGATATCTACAGAACTCTCCACCACAAATCCACAGAATATACATTCTTCTCAGCACCATATCACACTTACTCTAAAATTGACCACATAATTGGAAGTAAATGACTCCTCAGCAAATGCAAAAGAACAGAAATCATAACAAACTGTCTCTCAGACCACAGTGCAATCAAATTAGAACTCAGGATTAAGAAACTCATTCAAAACCATACAACTACATGGAAACTGAACAACTGTTCCTGAATGACTACTGTATAAATAATGAAATGAAGGCAGAAATAAAGATATTCTTTGAAACCAATGAGAATGAAGACACAACGTACCAGAATCTCTGGGACATATTTAAAGCAGTGTCCAGAGGGAAATTTATAGCAATAAATGCCCACATGAGAAGCAAAGAAAGATCTAAAATTGACACCCTATCATCACAATTAAAAGAACTAGAGGAGCAACATCAAACAAATTCAAAAGCTAGCAGAAGCCAAGAAATAACTAAGATCAGAGCAGAACTGAAGGAGGTAGAGACACAAAAATACCCTTCAAAAAATCAATAAATCCAAGAGCTGGTTTTTTGAAAAGATCAACAAAATAGACCACTAGCCAGAATAATAAAAAAGAAAAGAGAGAAGAATCAAATAGATGCAATTAAAAAAATGATAAAGGAGATATCACCACCGATTCCACAGAAATACAAACTACCATCAGAGATTACTACAAACACCTCTATGCACATAAACCAGTAAATCTAGAAGAAATGGACACTTACACCCTCCCAAGACTAAACCAGGAAGAAGTCGAAACCCTGAATAGACCAATAACAAGGTCTGAAGTTGAGGCAGCAATTAATAGTCTACCAACCAAAAAAAGTCCAGGACCACAGCCAAATTCTACCAGACATACAAAGAGGAGCTGGTACCATTCCTGCTGAAACTATTCCAAACAATACAAAAAGAGAGAATTCTCCCTAACTCATTTTATGAGACCAACATCATTCTGATACCAAAACCTGAAAGAGACACAGTGAAAAAAGAAAATTTCAGGCCAATATCCATGATGAACATTGATGCAAAAATTTTCAATAAAATACTGGCAAACCAAATCCAACAGCACATCGAAAAGCTTATCCATCACCATCAAGTCAGCTTCATCCCAGGGATGCAAGGCTGGCTTGACATACGCAAAGCTATAAACGTAATCCATCACATAAACAAAACCAAAGACCAAAACCACATGATTATCACAAAAGATGCAGAGAAGGCTTTTGACAAAATTCAACAGCCCTTTATGCTAAAAATTCAATATTCGATTGTATATTTAGAAGACCCCATTGTCTCAGCCCAAAATCTTAAGATGAAAAGCACCTTAGGCAAGGTCTCAGGTTACAAAATCAACGTGCAAAAATCACAAGCATTCCATACCAGTAACAGACAAACAGAGAGCCAAATCATGATCGAACTCCCATTCACAATTGCTGCAAAGAGAATAAAATACCTAGGAATACAACTAACAAGGGACATGAAGGACCTCTTCAAGGAGTACAAACCACTGCTCAAGGAAATAAAAGAGGACACAAACAAATGGAAAAACATTCCATGCTCCTGGTTAGGAAGAATCAATATCATGAAAATGGCCATACTGCCCAAAGTAATTTATAGATTCAATGCTATCCCCATTAAGCTACCATTGACCTTCTTCACAGATCTGGAAACCACCTTAAACTTCATATGGAACCAAAAAAGAACTTGCATAGCCAAGACAATCCTAAGCAAAAAAAAAAAAAAAAAAAAAAAGTCTGGAGGTATCAACTTATACTACAAGGCTACAGTAATCAAAACAGCTTGGTACTGGTACCAAAACAGAGATATAGACCAATGGAAGAGAA